>CAJHZI010000528.1:2370000-2390000 GCA_905160935.1 Enchytraeus crypticus
CTGAATTAAAACTTGTTGGCTTATCTTGAATAAATTCACTGTTCTCCCCGTACTGCACTTGCTGTCTTATATTGAAGAAAAAATTGCTGCATTATATTTGTTGGTTTATGTTGAAGAAAAGTACTGCATTATATTTGTTGGTTTATGTTGAAGAAAAGTACTGCATTATATTTGTTGGTTTATGTTGAAGAAAGGTGCTGCATTATATTTGTTGGTTTATGTTGAAGAAAAGTGCTGCATTATATTTGTTGATTTATGTTGAAGAAAAGTGCTGCATTATATTTGTTGGTTTATGTTGAAGAAAAGTGCTGCATTATATTTGTTGGTTTATGTTGAAGAAAAGTGCTGCATTATATTTGTTGGTTTATGTTGAAGAAAAGTGCTGCATTATATTTGTTGGTTTATGTTGAAGAAAAGTGCTGCATTATATTTGTTGGTTTATGTTGAAGAAAAGTGCTGCATTATATTTGTTGGTTTATGTTGAAGAAAAGTGCTGCATAATATTTGTTGATTTACAGTGAAGAAAAGTGCTGCATTATATTTGTTGCCTTTTGTTGAAGTAAAGTGCTGTTATATGTTTGTTGTTTTGTGTTAAAGAAACGTGCTGCATTTTATTTGTTAGTTTATGTTGAAGAAAATTTCTGTATTACATTTGTTGGTTTATGTTGCAGAAAGGTTCTGTATTACATTTATTGGTTTATATAGACGAAAAGTTCTGTATTATATTGTTGGTTTAAGCTGAAGAAATATGCTGCATTATAAATATTTATTGTTTTATCTTTATTCAGTTGCAGACGATTGTGAGACCTGGAGTTAATCCAGGCTGGATGTCATTATGGGTGATAGCAGCGATGGGAGTAGGGATCGGTTTCCTCTGTCTCATCATTCTATTGGCTATTCTATACAAGGTATCTAAATCAATGAAAACAATTATATATTCTATTTATTATTTTACTTCATATTATTTTTGTACTACTTATTATGTATAATTTTTTCACTTGCTCCAGCCGAAATTTATATTTCGGCACTGTGGCAATGTCGGTAAGGTATTCGACCGAGGATCAGTATGTGCGGGGTTCAAATCCTGGGCTCGCCCGTCACTGACATCGCTTTGGAATGAGGAAACTTGAGATTGACGTTACAATTAGCTTTGTTAGCTTTTATAGTCTTTAATCTGTATTAGTTTTATTCCAATCGATCAATCAATTAACAAATCAAATAATCTATCCTAATATACCCAATGAAACTAATTTTAAGACATGTTTCCGATAACAATGGTTATTTCCAGAGACGATCCGCTTGGAACCCATGACCTTTGTCTTCTCTCGCAAACGTGCTATCCATTCTGCCAGACTACCGGTAAATCCAGCAAATACAATAGGTACTGACTGATACAATAGATACTGACTGATACAATAGATACTGACAGATATAATAGGTACTGACTGATACAATAGGTACTGACAGATACAATAGGTACTGACTGATACAATAGATACTGACTGATACTATTTTATTTTGTTTGATACAATTTTATTAGCTATTGAGTTAGCTATTGTGTTTCCGACGTCCACCAGAATTTCAGTGCTTATTCTTACCAATACATGATAATAATATCATGATATATGTATGCTATATATATATATATATATATAATATATATATATATAATATATATATATATACATGTATATATAGATACATTATATATATATACATATATATATATATATAGCATACATATATATATATATATATATAGCATACATATATATATATAGATATATATATATATATATATATATATATATATATATATATATATATCATACATATATGTATAGATATATAATGTTTCATTTTCCACGATAGACAAATAATATTTACCAGTAGCAACAGCTGTAGCAACAGTAGCAGTAGGAGTACAAATAGCAGTAGCAGCAGAAATAGCAGAGTAGAAGTAGCAACAGTAGTAGCAGTAGTAGCAACATCAGTAGCAGAAGTAGCAGTAGAAGTAGCAGCAGCAGTTGTAGCATTATAATAATAATAATAATAATACCAAATTGTGTATTAATTCCATGTTGTCATGAATAACGAGAAGACTTTAATTTTTGTTACAGTGCGGCTTCTTCCGCAGACATC
This sequence comes from Enchytraeus crypticus, assembly GCA_905160935.1. NCBI lineage: Eukaryota > Metazoa > Annelida > Clitellata > Enchytraeida > Enchytraeidae > Enchytraeus > Enchytraeus crypticus. The sequence goes on from CAJHZI010000528.1 coordinate 2,372,143, forward strand.
GTGGGGCTGAAATTCTCGAAGAAGATAGAGAGGAAACTCTGGGAGAAGAGAATGACGTCATAGATGACGTAGGCAATGACGCAGCAGAAAATGACTCAGCGATTGCGGCAGAAAAGCGTTCCCTAGAGAAGAGTACTTATGATATACCGGACGAGCAACATGGCGGTGATAATGGGGATGTAAATGACTTGACAGCCTATTAGTCAATGCCAATCAACCGTCTACTCTTCGTAATCAGTTTCCTCTTCGTTGCGCAAAAATTTCCTCCATCAAATTCCAGAATTGCCACTTTGTGGCTGGAGCCAGTGGCGATGTCGGTAAGATATTTGACCGCGGATCAGTATGTGCTGTTTTCAAATCCTGGGCTCTCCCGTCACTGACATCACTTTGGAGTGAGGAAACCGACGTTAACACTAGCTTTACCAGCTTTTTTATTATGCAGATTGCTATCCATTAATTTACCTTACTTGATTTTTATTGTCAATGCAGCGCCTTATATCTTATACTCCTTATGCATTAGGCAGCGCTTTATCGGTATAATCTTTATTTGAAGATTGCGTAATTGATGTATTCTGAAGCTGTCAATCACTCGTTCGCTCCTCCCCTTCGATCTACTGTACGTACGATTCATTTGAAATATCTCTTACGCTAACCGATTTATTCAAGGAGGAGGGTCCAAAGAAAGGGGTTAGGGAATAACTGACATTCCGTGATGATAGAAATCTACTAAAGTCCTCTTGAGATTGATAGTACAATGATTATTTATTATGTTTCAAATCAAACTGTGCCTCTCGAAAACAATCTCCGTATATGTATTTAATTTAGTGTCCCAGAAAATTGTCTGGATCAACCAATAGATATAATTTAGGCCTTCATATGGACGTGCACTGTAATTGCTCTCGATTACGTGTCATACGTTGGTTTCTCTGGTTATTTGTCACAAAGTTTGGATAAAGTTGCAGGATCGTTGTCTTTCTTGTCTGAAACTGTTTATGCCTACATGTCGTCTACTTCAGATCATATACGAAAGACCATATACGTGGACTGGCTTCCAGTCTCCGAACAAATAAAATTCTCATACATTTCTTGGCTTTCAAAGGTTTAAATTATGGTAAACCATCCTAGCTATCTGATCTTTTATCAATATATCAACCCTCTCGTAGTCTTCGCTCCTCTAGTCATTACCTTCTCATTGTACCAAACATTAAATCGGACACGAGCAGACCCTCTTTTATGTTTTCTGCTCCGACAATATGGAACTGTCTGCCGCAAGACCTTCGATAGTGTAATTTCATTGGTACTTTCTTGGCCAGCTAAAAATCCGTCTCTTTCCACCATAGGTCTAAATTTTGACCCGCTTGCCTTAGATCTTGGTCTTGCACTGTTTTGATCTCGCTTTCTCTTGCGGTCTCTGTATACTCAGTCGCCATCGATTGGTGCTTTGGCGACTCTTTGTGTAGAGTCGTCCCTGACATTGACTTATGTCGAGGAACCGGACGTTAATTTTTATAGATTAAATAGGAACCAGACGTTAAATTCTTATTGATTGATTGATTGAACTTTAAAGAAGCAGTTCAATGCTCCCACTAATAGCTTTTGTTTTGTATTTGTAAATATTTATTTGTCTAATGCTTTCATACTAGACATAGCAGCGTTAGTAAACTTGCACCATTGATTTTCAAATATAACTCAACCGCAAGATAAACATTCGAATAGTCGTTTGGAATACTTTAACTTGACTGCAACATCTTATTACATGTATTTACTGCGTTATGTAGATCTACTCAGTTGCATATATAGTATATACTATATATATATATATTTATATATATATATATATAATGTATATATATATACATTATACATATATACATGTATATATATACACACATTATATATATATATATATACATGTATATCTATAGACATTTTTACTAGTTTAAATATTAATTTAAATGCAATTGTTGCTTAGCTTATTATGACTATTGAACTCTTTCTGTAAAGTAGTCTCGAAGACCGAGTTCGGCCATGACACTGCTATATAAGTTTTCGTTGTTAATAATTTATATATATATATGTATAAATTTATATATTAGTATTATTGAAAATGACAATATTTTCTAGGCTGATTCTAGTTATTATCCCAAATGATTTTAGTTAAACTGGAATTTAAGGCAAGATGTAATGTTTATAATTATTGTTATTGAGTTATTATGTTTTTCTACCCATGTTATGTCCGGGTTGATTGAAGAATAGACCAACCAGTGACTGCACATGGCGTAGAAGGCGACCAAAGCAATTAGAGCCAAACCTACGTCAGAAAGGGCATTGGGTTGGTGAGCGCCATGGCTCCAGAAATTGCTACAAAATTTTCTGAAACTAATGGAGGAGATGTTGATAATGGTATAAGATAGAGAGGAGTGAAGAAGGTCCATTCGTATCCCGACCCTAATGAAATTGGGATAAAGGGAAGAAGATGATGATTTTTTAGTTTGTAAGATTTTAAAAAAGCATTATGGCGTAACAGTTGCTGCAATATCCAGCCATTTGCTTACTACTGATAGCACCCGAAACTTTTAACGTGGATTAGAAGAGAATCAAATTTACTCTAACAGAATTTAACCATACAACATTTAAACATGCAGAAGATGTGAAAATGGACACAAAAGCCCGTCGGCATTAATATGTGTTGCTTTGGCGCCTGTTTGTGTAGAGTCTGCAATATACGTCTCTGACAATGCCTTATGGTGAGGAATCGGACGTTAAATTGATTGATTGATTGATTGATTGATGTGCCCAACCATCTATAAATAAAATCATACTCAATTCAAACTTTATATAGCATTAAGATAATCAACGCAAGCCTAATATAAACTCATATAAATGTATAACCCTCCAATATATCAAATACATACAGATAAATACATTATGCATAAAACATAAAGAAGACAAATTCTAAACACACTTGCACATGCAACGACTTAAATATTTAACTGCGAAGCCTATTAGAAGGTCAATACGGGGTTTAATATTAGTGATATAGTTTGTAATTTCACTGTAAAATTTCACTATATAAATATATTTCACTATATAAATTAGTTAAAAATTGCTATTCCATTAGCTAATGGAATAGCAATTTTTAACTAATTTATCATGAACGTATTCAGGAAGCATTCTAAAATCTATGTACATGTATCTCTCTCTTAGTATATAGCGTATATACTATGGTATATGATGCCTCCACTCTTCTCTGTCTTCAGCTTTCCTCTTCATGTCCACATATGAGTGGGTCTTTAAATCACCTAACATAATCTCGACCTACCTCTGCCTCTATTTCCTTCCATTCTGCCTTCTATAACATCTTTTAATAGACTTCCCTCCTCAGCATGTGTCCTATCCAGCTCTTTTTCCTAATTCTTAATGCATTTATAATGAATCTATGCCTGACACAATTTAATTTGGCGCCGTCTCTTCTAAACTTCGGAGTAATAACGTTGTTAGTAACATCAGTCTTACAGAAATTAATTAAAAATACTGATAACTATGTTTTATCTAAAAGCAACATAGGCTTGAGATATTTGTAGTGATATAATCCAGAAATTATCTGTAGTATCAACATAATTTAACAAATTACTCAGAAACAATGTGCAGTAAAAAAGTGTAAAATATCCAGTGTCATTCTCACTCGATTATCACACGAGAAATTTGCAATTTTTATTAATTTAATATTTTAAAGTAATTAAAAGTCTTAAACATGAAGCATGTACATATACATAGATGTAGGTGTCAAGTTGAGGAGCAATATATCATGAGTAGCAGCTGCATGGTTTGCTATAAGTTAAACATCCTGCGGCATTCATACAATCAAGTAGGCCTGTCTGCCATTGGGCCGTGGCCCATGCTGTAAGATATCCTAGCCTCTTAGCTCTCGGAACCTTATCTTTCCTCTCCCGTTGTTTTCCAGGATTCCAAGCATACGTGCAGAATGCAACCAGATATTTAGAAGGTATAGGGGGGGGGGGTCGGCTTTCCTGGACCTGAAAAGAGCATACCCTCCCGCCTTTCCAAACTTTAGAGTTTAGGGGACAACTGGATATCATCATCATCATCGTCATTATTATTATTAATTATAATCATCAGAATAATCATCATCGTCATCATCATCGTCATCATCATCATCATCATTGTGATTATCATAATAGCCATAAGCATCTACCCTTTATTTCCAGTTTAACTAGGGTCGTGATACGAATAGAGCCTCTCCACTCCACTCCTATCCATCCTATACCATATCATCAGTCAATCCCCTATTTTCCATTCGTTTTATAAAATTAGGAAAAAACTAGAAAGAACTTAAATTGTAATATTAATTTAAATGAATAGAGAATTGTTGATTCAGTTGAATATTATATATTAGTTCAATATTAGTTTAATATTAGTTTATTAGTTCAATATTATATTTGTCCATTCATCTCCCCAAATGGAATTCGACAAACTAGTTACAGCTCAAGACTGGTGCGCGAAAACAATGCGATGAGCTTTTCATTTCTGATGGAGGATAAAAGACAAGAAAAGTTTAACGTCTGACTCAGTACCACATGTGGCTAACACGTGTGCAGTTACTTCAAACTCTAAATTTAATTGCAGACTGTTTGTCCAAATTAGCGCGCGTGTTAATAGCATTTAATCTGCACCATATATGATCTTAACTTAAGATTGCAAGTTCTTTTCCATTCGAATTTGTCATTGGCAGGGCCTTTAGGACGTTAAGACATTTGTTGAATCCTTGACTAATATCCATTGTGTTGGTTTTACCTTATAGCCAGTTTTGTGTCAGATTGTCTCCATGAGTTGCATTGAATTCTAGTGAATGGAAACCTTGAGCGTATATGTATTAGCCTACTCAGGTTATTCTAGCATTATCTAGGTAGCTGCTAAGCAAATCTTGGAATGGATTTATTATACAGAGCTAATAATAAACAGTTAGAGTAATTCAATATAAAAATAATTGTCAAATTGCACTTTCATGATTGGTTAATAAAGCAAACTGTGGGTTATTATTTTAAAGAGGCAATTCAGGAGTCAGAAGAATCACATCTGACTGATAAATTGAGAATTCACTGTAGTCAATATCGTGGCACTACAAGATACTTTACTGCGATATTATTTAGTATTTCTTGCAAAATTAATTTCTCCGAGCAAATTGCGAGGGGTACCAGCTCCAACCGGGCGGCTGGTCTGAAGCTATAGCCTTATTTCAATCGTTTAAATGTCGTATTAAACTTGATGAAAATATACAAATAAAATTAACCATCAACCGAACCAGTGAATCAGTTGGTTAACAAAAAGCGAGAACGTCCACATCAAATGCTAGCTCGTCGTCGCTATGCATTTGGGAAAAGAAATTAACGCAATATACTGCCTCAGTCTTCCATATTGAGCATCAGAGCAGCAGAATGGCAGCAGCTGCTATGGTTGCTGCAGCAGAGCAGCTGCTGATGAGTATGATGGAACAGCAGTTGGGTTAAATTCCTGTTGTAAAATGATCACAAATAGCGCACAGTTGCGGGATGTTTCTCACAATACTCAGTATTTTACTGTTCTGGGGTGTAGGCTGATGTGCAGGGGAGGGGAGGGGGTGAGAGAACGGTTTGAGGCTTTGAGACGTCAGGTGGCGGAGTTTCTTCTTCTTTTGCCTGGAAATTAATCTTTCCCTTTAAACATCGCCGAAGCCGCACGTATAGGCTAGAGTTGATAATAGAGATGCCTTCAAAGTTCTACCAGTATACGTTGCTTAAAACAATGTTGCAGCAGAAGAACCGATGAGATGATTTTAATATTTTGTCGTTATTTGCAGAGTCTAGATATTTGACTACTTGAAGCATAACTATTGAGTTGTCATCAATAAAACATAATTTAAATGAATGTCATGAGCTGCTTTTGTGGTAAAATAGAAAATAATTTGTGCTATGAACGCGAAAATGAATTTTTTACGGATTTGTAGTATCTTAACTGATGTTCAGTACATCGTGAAAGATTAATTTCTAGCTCCAATAACTTTTAGTTTAGAGGGAACCGTAGCGCAGTATCGTGTGTTATGTTTTATGCTGGTAGTGGAGTATCCATTACCAGCCTGCTTGAATGTGTGGAGGCATCAGCTACTAGTCCATACACAGCCTACTGGCTTCTAGAATTGCATTGCCTGAGTAGAGATTTACTTACATATCTCTCTCTCTCTCTCTCTCTCTCTGCTTGTCTTTTTCTATGCCGCTCTCTCGCTATAGATCTCTCTTTCTCCTTGTCTTCTTCTATGTCTCTCGCTTTCTCTCTCTTGTCTGTATGTCTGTCTGTCTGCCGGTCTCTCTCTGTATCTCCCCTCTCTCTCTCTCTCCCTTTCTCTCTCTTTCTTTCTGATAGGTTAAATTTGTCGTCTAACATTTAATCAGTTTATAAACCATTAATATAATACACTAGATTTTTTAGTGTTTGTTTAAGTTATCTAATTATTTTTTCTCTTACTTTATCTAACTATCCGTACTTCACTTACTTTATTTATTCCCCGTGTTGTGTCCGGATTGCTTGAAAAATAGACCTACCGTTAAATATGCACGTGTCGTAGAAGGCGACATAAAAACTAGATCCAAACCAACGTCAGAAAGGGCATTCGGTTGTTGAGCGCCTAGGCTCCAGAAATTGCTACACAAACTTAAACGAATGAATCAAGGCTATTCGTAACCCGACCCTAGTTAAACTGGGATTTAAGGAAAGATAATGATGATGATAACGACTTTATCTAACTACCCTCTTCTCTTTCTCCTCCTTCTTCGCTCTCTTTTTCTCTCTTAATCCCTCTCACACGTATTCACATTGTTTTCTCATACATGCACATGTTTTCTCGATGCCTCTCTCTCTCTCTCTCTCTCTCTATCTCTCTCTCTATGTCGTTCTCTCGCACATACTATCTCTCTCTCTCTCTCTTAAAGTTAAAGAGATACACACGATTAGACACACACGCGCGCTCGCACACACAAGCACACGCACACACACATCCATCCACACACACATACACACTATTATCTTTTACACAGGCGCTACGGCTCAGCTATCCACATCTCACTCGAGCATCGGGCTTCAGTGGAATACAGACTCCGGTGTCGTTCCATCTCTCCTGGCGAGTCCTTAGACTTCCTTGCTTCTAACGGATACATCCATTTCCTTAGCTGATAGCTCGTTCTATAGACTCGTTTCTATATTTTAATTCACTAATATTTTATTTTAGTTTTCGTTAATCGTCGAGCACAAGACCAACAAGATGGCTCAGGTAATGCCTTCCAACACGCTGGACGCGATCAAGAAGAAGATGATCTCGATGAAGCTGGACAAAGATGCAGCCTATGTGAGAGCGGAGCAGCTGGAACACACCGTCGCGGAGCAGAAGGCGCTAAATGAGCAGGTAGGAGCCACCGGAGTTTATTCTGATGTCTATGAGCACTTTGTGACGTTTTAGTGGTTTAGTCTCGTGTTGGAAGTTTTTAAAAGTCTAAGTATCATAAGTATGACTTTAAGCTTCAAGTATCAAAGTGGTCAGAAATCTTAATGAGTTGATGAGACGAAGCTTATGCCATATGGTTAAGACCGAACGAATACCGTAATCATCTAGGAAGTATGCGACATGGTTTAAAATTTAAGATATGTGGAAAGAAAGTGGATATCATTCAGATAACTAAGGAGGCTAACAAATGATTGAGCCGGTGGCACATTAACCTCTCGGTAAAGTCCAGAAGTTCAATATTTATCAAAAGATATCATCAGCTGATACTCAACTAATTAATTAATAAAGGTTAATTTTATTAATTAAGGTTAATTAATTAGTAAGGTTAATTAGCCTTCGAAATACTGGTAATGGAGACTTAGTAACATTTCTAAGGTGTAATTTAACGTCTCTAATTATCCAATTGATCTTCTTCCAATTTATCGATCTTCTCTAATTAATCAAATACTTTTTTAAATAGAGCTTTTTCACACAAACGAGCTTGAAGCTCCTCTCGTATATGTCGCCTAATCGTTAAGCATTTCTCACACTGGTTCCTTAGTTTAAATAATATCAAAGTTATTGACATTATATAAATACGTTATTTTGAATTAAACCACCTGTTTTTAACGCATATACTCTTTGTGGTATTAGTAGTATTATTATACTATATTCATATACTATTTACCACATATACTTTTAAACTCAAATACTATAGTGGTCGACTGTGATGGAGCCAATGGCTTAAGGTCACTAATTTATTGAAACTTAAAATCATTTAAAATCTTTATCTAAATTTACAATTAGTTTAACTTCTTCTAAATGCTGGAATTATATTGAAGATCCGTGCATTTACAATAAATATGATTACTCGTGCCACCAACGTGAAAGTTTTATTCATAATCAAATATAAGGACAACCTTTAAACAAATCGTGTGGCTCCAAGTTCAGCGTGCAATTGAACGAATGATTATGAATAATTGATTAAATTATTCAGCGATATTGATTGATTGATTGATTTCATATGATTTTTATTGATTGACCTGTAAGTTTATAAGTTATTTGATTGATGGATTGATTGACATATTACATTTTAATTTATTGCTTGATTATTTTAAAAGACTGGTTGATTGCTTAAATTGATTGTTTCAATTATCGGACGGTTTAAGGATGACTGATTGAATGACTGGCTGATTGACTGATTGATTGATTTATTGACTGGTTGATTTATTAATTGATTGTTTCAATTATCGAAAGTTTACGGATGACAGATTGATTGACTGACTGATTAATTGAATGATTGACTGATTGATAGCAAGAGGTGGAGATTCAGAACCTACAGAAGACCATTCAGCAGATGGAAGGAGAGTTGGATGAGGCTCAGACAGCTCTCGCCGAGGCAACCACAAAGCTTGAAAACACTGAAAAACAACTCACCAAGGTTCAGTGCCATTTATATTTAACTTCAAGCTTTATTCATCACCATCTAGCTTTAAATCCCAGTTGAGCTAGGATCGGGATACGAATCTATTTTGAAGTTTTTCCATTGATTTAAATTTTGTAGCAATTTCTGGAGCCTAGGCGCTCATCAACTAAATGCCCTTTCTACCGTTGGAACATCTAGCCTAATTTGGTAGTTCAATTGTTCATTTTTACTTTGTTATACTCTATGTTACAATTTTCAAATTAGATTATTCTAAAACAGCTTTTGAAGTCCTAATGCACGATATAAGCTTAGGTTTCTGAATTTCATTAAGATCTAATCTAAAACACAGCTTTCTGAAGAGCCAAGTGTTGGTCTTTATATTTATGTGTTATGATTGATTGAGAGTTTGATCGATTGAATGATGATTGATTGATTGACTCTTTGACTGAACAAACATATTTTGATCGATCGATTGATTAATTGGCTGATTGGCTCTTTAATTGAGCAGACATGTCTGGATCGATTGATGGACTGATTGGTTATCTGCTTGATTGAGCAGACATGTCTGGATCGATTGATTGATTGATTAGCTGTTTGATTGAGCAGACATGTTTTGATCGATTGATTGATTGACTAGCTGTTTGATTGAGCAGACATGTTTTGATCGATTGATTGATGGATTGATTGAGCAGACATGTTTTGATCGATTGATTGATGGATTGATTGATTGATTGAGCAGATGTGCTTTGATCGATTGATGGTTTGTTTGATTGATTGATCTACGGATTGATTGATTGATTGAGCAGACAGAAGATGACGTCGGAGGCTTGTCGAGGAGGATAAAGCTGATGGAGGAAGACTTCGAACAAACTGCTCAGAGACTCGTCGTCGCTACTGCAAAGCTGGAAGAGGCGTCCAAGTCAGCTGAGGAGAGCGAGAGGTTGATAATATATATATATATATATATATATATGTGTGTGTGTGTGTGTGTGTGTGTGTTTAATATTAATTATAATTTGATAATTTAACAAACTGTTATTTAATAATTTATCAACGCAATCTTTAACTAGATCTATTTACAATTATTTTGTCAACGATAATATCGACTTATTTAGCACTAACTTGTAGTAAAAACTAGCTATTAGTAAATATTATAATAATATATCACAGATAAAAAGGCATTGATTGATTGATTGACTAATTGATTATTTGATTGATTGATCGATCAACTGACTGACTGATTATTGATTTATTGATTGACTTCTTTATTGATTAATTGATTGATTGATCGATAAACTGATTGACTGATTTATTGATTGATTGACTGATTAATCGATTGATTGATCGATCAAATGATTGACTGATTATTGATTGATTGACTGACTGATTGACTGATTGATTGATTAAGGAACCGTAAAGCTCTTGAGAGCCGCAGTTTGTCAGCTGATGATAGACTCACTTTCCTGGAGACTCAGCTCAAAGAGGCCAAGTTCATCTCTGAAGACGCCGACCGTAAATTCGACGAGGTAACATATTGCGTTATAAAGTAAACACGCATTACAGTGAAATGATCAACTATGTTGATATCTATCACTTTCAATATCACATGTTTAAACCGTTAGGCAATTTATTACGTTTTCCGTATAACCAGTCCAGGGAATGTCCGAGATTTTACTCTCAGATCAGCGCGGCTGGGATTCGAAACCACGAGAGTTCAATTCACCTCAGGATCTGTCATTTAAAACTTCATGACGTTACCCCTACGCTATCGAGACATTAATAGCGTAGTTTACTACGAACTATATGTATAAGCGAACAACAACAACAGGTGCAGTGCTGTTATTTTCCATGCTAAGATCGAGCAGAATGGCACAAGAGCCAAACCGCAGAGAAATGAGGATTAGATTTTCATTAAGTGGTAGAAATTCAGAATCCTTGGAAGAGGACACATCCAATCGAGATGTAAAAACGTAGTGGCTCATTCAATAATGCCTAGAAGGGGTTGTGACTATTTGCGACTATACATAATAGCAGCACCGGAGAGTTATTTATAACTAGTCTCTGCGTGTCACAGTTGTTTAGGTGTACCCATGTGAGGGGGTTTAAAGCCAAGGGGCTTTCTTAAACCACCTCCCACTTAGGTAGGTTTAGAAAAAAAGAGTTTTGTAAAACACTTAAACTGCCTATTGGAAGCTATTTTGTTGGGGTTCTAATACCTATTGAATAAGTAGATCACAAGATAAGCAAAAAGGCTAATAATGCTTATAGGTGTCGTCATAAAAGATCTTTTTATTTCGATTTATAATATGTGCTCTGAGGAAGGCAACGGGAAACCACCTCAGAAGCCATATTTTTCCCATGCTACAGCCTACATAAGGTATGGATAAGGCATAGACTTTGTGAAGGGATTAACTTGATCTAAGGAGTGCTCTTATGGAACAAGAAAACAGACTTTGAGTATGAATATGTACCTTGAACCTGCTACTTGACAGTGCACTGAAGAAGAAGAAGAATATGTGTTAAACCAATAGCTGCTATCTTTGTAAGTCATCAAAAACAAAGCAACAGGCTGGCAGGTTAGAGGACATTCCTATGCAGGTCCCTACAATAATTCTAGGAAGATTTAACCCCCTACCCTGCAGAAAATAATGGATATGGTTTAATATTTCGCTTCTGATGTGGCTGTTATTTTTTAGGCTGCCAGAAAGCTGGCTATTGCAGAGGTTGACTTAACAAGAACCGAGCAACGCCTTGACACATCAGAAAGGTAACTACAGCATTCGTCATTATCTCTAACCTTAATAAGGCGTAAGAATTGTTTACTTCTTGCATTGTAAATTAGAAATTCACACGTTAAATAACATAAACCAAATATTGTAAAATTCTACATTATGTTTTATGAACTCGAAGAATGTTTTAATTATTTGTTGGACACTACTGTATATATATCCGAAATATTTATTTAACCTCAAGTTGGACGCTTACGTTTGATTTCGAAGATATGGAACTCTTTTGTATATGACTGTTACTTTACTGCTGCTTAATCTTTGTGTCGATAACTCGAGTTAGTAAAGTCGTATGGAAGAGAGCTTGGTGCTTCTGAACCTTGATGTTAAACACACAGAAAAGGACAGTTTAGATTCCGGACACGATGTGTCTCATAATAACTTATTAAATCTAAACCTACTTAATACACAAGCTAGTCAGATTTGTGAAACGTTTATATATTCGTCAAATTTAAGCACTATAAATTAACCTACACTAAAACAAGTAAATACCTAATTTATCATCATCATCTTCCCTTGAATCCAAGTTTTACTATGGTACGGACTTTTGTAGCAATTTCTGGAGTCTAGGCTCTCACCAACCGAATGTCCTTTCTGACGTTGGTTTGAATATTAGTGCCTTGTCGCCATTTACGACATGTGAGTTCACGGTTGCTCTATTCTTCTACAACCCAGACACAACACGGATAACATGGATAATTAATTAATTAAGTAAATGACTAATTTAATTCACCTAATTAATAAATAAAATAAAATAAATTACTGTTCGCAGCAAGATCGGTGAACTTGAGGAGGAACTGAAGGTGGTGGGTACCAACATGAAGGCCCTTGAGATTGCAGAGCAAGAGGTGGGTGATACTGTTTGGCATAACATAACGTAACAGCATGTAGAGTGCTACTGTCATCCACGACGATATCGCGCACTACTGAAACAAATCCAAGCCTGTGAGCTTGAATAAGGTCCAAAACGGTGCAAATTCTAAAATCCAGAAAACCAGATAAAAGATAAATGGAATAAAATCTTCAATGGCAATCTCTAGTACATAAAATATGATGCATTATTGAAGCAGTACAACTAAAATACTTTAACTAAGTTCGACCGGTAGACCCGAATGCTATGGGACCTATCGGTGACAAAGAGCTTGAGATGATATATACAGTATATATGGGCTAATGTTGAATCAGTGCGATATGTTTAACTTTTACTTCCACAGCTAGTTACTGACTGTTGATTGATGTCAATTTAAATTGTTGCTTTAAGGTTTAATTTTAATTTCAGTTCTCCGTACAATTGAAAATACTTTTTATGTTACTAAGTTTTTTGCTGATAGATTAAATGATTGATTTATTGAGCAAATGAATGGTTGATAGTTGAATTTTTATTGATTTATTAATCGGCTGATAAATGTAAATGATTGACTTGTTGATTTATTCATACTTTGCCTATTTTATTTATTGATTAATGAATTGATTTATGGATGGATTGATAGATGGATTGATTGGTGCTCGGAAAAACTGACTGATTGAGCAATCCATTGATTTATGTTAATTTGTTTGACTGACTGATTTTTTTATTGTGTCTGTTAGAATAATTAACTGATTGATTTATGAACGAATGACCTGATTGATTACTTGATATATTGATTGATTAGTTGATTGATTGATTTTCTCCAGGCCTCACAGAGGGAAGATAGCTATGAGGAGACGATTAGAGACCTCTCTCTGCGCCTACAAGAGGTAGCTTTCATTTGTCATAATTCAGTCATTTAGATCGCTCTATAATTCATCTATTCATTCACTATTCATTCGTCTATTTATTCGCTTATTCATTCGCCTCTCATTCATTCATTCTCTCATTTCTAATTGCCGCCTATTACTTAGTTATTTTTCAGTGAATAAAATTGGAGACTTGGCATAATCGAATCTGTCTTTTACATATTTCACAGTGAATCAGATTTTTGTAAATACAGTTTGCTAACATAGAGCATAACTTTTCTATCATTTCGAAATTTAAAAATTAAATGGGAGACCTACAGCTTTGGATCTCGTTATAATTTTCTTCTTAGCGATTTAAACCTCTCGCAATCAACTTTCCGACGGCAATACTGATGTAGCTGATGGGAAGAAAGAAGAGGAAAATGTCTTCCTGACTATTATATTTTGGTATATGGTTGGTGTGAGTAAAAATATTTAAGTTCTGTTAAAACTTATTTTGCGGACATGTAATTGGACAGAGAATTGTTGATCAGATGGCATGACTCTTTCTATTAGTGCACTGCCTACTGGCAGGTCCATGATATATAATGACTTCACGCTTCTCTGTCTTCAGGCTTTCATCTTCCTTTCTACATATGAGTGGGTCTTTCATTCATCTAACATACCTAATCTAGGCCTACCTCTGCCTCTTTTCCTTCCATTCTGCCTTCTACGACCTCTTTTAGTAGACTTTCCTTTCTTAGAATGTGTCCTATCCAACTCTTCTTCCTATTTCATAATACATTATCCACTGTCTATTTTTACCAACTCTCTCGAGAACGTCCTCATTTGTAAACCTTTGAGTCCAGCTAATCCTTTTCATTCTCCTCCAAATCCACAGTTCCAATGCCTTGACTAAATATTAATTGTTTATTATTCTCAGGCCGAGGACAGAGCAGTAGAGTCTGAGAGATCAGTGTCCAAGCTACAGAAAGAAGTGGACAGATTGGAAGGTACGTAGTCTATGCCGTAAAATATTCTTTACATTACAGATCGACTAGCTATTCGACCGCGGATCAGTATGTGCGGGGTTCAAATCCTGGGCTCGCCCGTCACTGACGTCGCTTTCGAAGAAGGAAACTGACGTCAACATTAGCTTTACAAGCTTTTACTATGGAGATCTTATTTGATTGAGAAATATTTGAGAAAATTATGCTTCTTATTTAAAGTACTGCTAATTTTAAACATCATCATCATGATTATATTCTCTTGATTCTCAGTTTAACTAGGATGCCAATAGGACTTCTTTTCCATTCGTTTTAGAAATTTTGTAGCAATTTCTGGAGCCTAGGTGCTCACCAACGGAATGCCGTTTCTGATGTTGGAGAAATTAATTCTAATATTGCTTTTAATTTTAAACTTTATTTCATAGCCAAACATTTATTTATTTCGATATTTGTTGAAAATATATATTCCAATGAAACCGCTAAATATTTTTTCATTATTTATCGATTGATTGATTGCTCGATCGATTGATCAATTGATCGATTGATCGATTGATTGATTTATTGATTAACTGACTGACTAATTGATTGATTGATCGATCGAATGATTGACTAATTGATTGATCGATTGATTGATTGATTTGCAGACGAACTGCTGCTGGAAAAGGAGAAGTACAAGCTTATCAGCGAGGAACTGGATGGAACTTTCTCAGAGCTCGCAGGATTCTAATCAGCCCCTGTTTACAAACATTTGGGGGCAAATTCGCCCCCTTCAGTGCACTTCACATCTCATTCATGCCCCGCCAAATCATCGGGGGATAAATATTGGGGCCAGACGACGAAATAGGGCTTAAAGTTAACTCTGCCATGTTAGAAAACATTTAATCTGAACGAACACAACTAATGAAGTAAATAGTAAAATGTTTTATTACTACACGAGCATCAATTGATGAATTTCAGGCAATAAAATCGCGAATCAATAAAATGCAGATTAGATTATAAAATTTCATAGGAAATATTATGAATAGCCTGAAAGCAATGTAAATAAATGCATAAATTTATGGAAAATAAAAACCTTTACATAAATATATCAAAGGTAACGTATTACATACAAATATGCTGAATCTTATTCTTTAAATATTTTATAAATGGTGTTGTGAATATACTATGTTCGGAAAATTACAAAATAATTAAAAGCATTTATATTACAAATAATTATAGGAGGTATGCTTTGAATTGAAAGAACTGAATATTTACGCCTTTTACTAAACAGTATGTACACTATTTACATAAACAGCTTCTAGCATAACAAATAAACAACTTACATAAGTTTCTTTGACAGTTACTAAGCTCACTGGCGAACATTGAAAAAGAGTCAATAATTTGCAATATGTTAGATGACTATCACCAACAATAGTCTCTGAAGTGGCTTGTCATATCTTCAGCAGGCTAAAACAAATTGATAATTCTACTCTAAATGTTGGTATAGAACATTATTTTACAGTAGCACAACAGTTAGGCATTCGAAATTCAAATCAGTAGATTCACGTTCGAAATCAAACTCGCAAGTGACTTGGTCCATCAAAATAATGAAGCTCTCTCTCTCATCCTCTCTCTCTTTTTCTTTCTCTCTTAATGCACTGCCAACTGGCAGGCCCATGGTATATAGCGCCTCCACTCTCATCCGTCTTCCGTTTTCATCCTTATGTCCATATACGAGTGCATCTTTAAATCATCTAACTTTCCTAATCTCGGTCTGCCTGTGTTTCTTTTTCTTTCCATAATGAAGCAATGCTACATATATTCGTAATTTTCAAATAGCAGAGAACGCCTCCGAATTACTCTATAGGTCCTATAGTATACTAGTATTTTAACTAATTTAACTCCGAAGGTTATGCGTATAATATTTGCTATAGGCCAATGATGCTTTAAAGTATTATTATACTAAAAATGAGCTCAACTATACGACTATTTTCCTTAAAAAAATTAGAAATCGCTGCAATAAATTTTAACATACCAAATGATCAAAATACAAGTTCTAAATAGTATGTACATAACTTGCAAACAAAAGCTACATCTTAAGAAGAATAATCAATCAAAAATAAAATTGAGATAATTAAAATGTTTCTCAATAAAGCATGTAACCAATCCTAGAGTCGCTCATTCCGGCACTTGTTTTTTAATTTACCATCATACTATGTAAATCACCAATCAATCAATAAATTTCTTCGTTTAATCTATTGTTTACGTAATGATTTAATCAGTGACTTAATCACTGAATTTATAACGCTTTAATCGACAATTCAATCAAAGATTTAATCACTGATTAAATAATCAATTTATTCATTTTAATCAGAGATTCATGATTTAACATAGTATGATACTCGTATAAACGACCTATCTGTCAATTAGCAAATTAAGTCCTGACACTTTCCATAATCGTTTCTATTAGTTCTAAAATTCCGCAACTTCTTACTAAAACACCACTAGATCAACGTCCGTTTTCTCCTAAATGAAGAAAAACATAATCAGAGTCCACTCCACTAGCTCAGTCGATTGAATCCCTCGTGATTAGACACCCGGGACGTCCGGCGACTGCTCGGATTCTCCGCCTCCACTTGACGCACGGCGTCCTGGATAGTCTGATTGTTCAACCCATCGGCGCCCTTGTGGGTGATCTCCCACAGGTAGTGGAGCACGGCGGGTTTGGGCCCGTCGCTTACGTTCAGTACCCCGGCCCCGTTCTTATCGGCCGCTCCGTCACTCTCTGAAGAAATATTAATTGATTCATGATTGAGATTGATGATGACGATGATGATGATTATGATGGTGATGGTGGCGGTGGTGATGATGATTATGATGATGAGGATGAAGATGATGATGATAACGATGATGATTACTATTATATTATTAATTTATTATTGATATTATTCTTGATATGTGCGTATATTTTCTATCTGCGTGGACTGATTACTTTAAAATGGAAATAAACGAATATATACATACATTCATATATATATATATATATATATATATATTATATATATATATATATATATATATATATATATATATATATATATATATATTATATATATACATAATTAAATGTAGTCAGAATAAAGCAATACAATTATAATAATTAATAAAGAAGAAAAATTATTAGTAAGTAAACGAACTTGCGGCGATGGTAACAGCGTCGCTGACAGTGGCTGCCTGATTGAAGAATCTCGGGGAGGCCTTTCGGAAAATTGTAGCGACCCCTTTCTACAAATACAATCCATTACGTTACAATAAGTGAAGAATGGCGATATAATATACAATGCGATACAATACAATACGCTATAATAAGTAAAGGATGATTATATATGTATTATATACAGTGCGATATAGTGCAATGCAATACAATATTATGC
>CAJHZI010000528.1:2392500-2445000 GCA_905160935.1 Enchytraeus crypticus
CTAACAGGACAGAGCCGAGACAGGAGACGATAGAGAAGATCCAGAGGTCAGTTGTGTGGAAGATGGAGAATGAGTTCTATTTATTTGCTAAGGAGCAGTTTCAGTACATCAAGCAATTAACTTTTGGCTCGAGGGAGGGAGAAGTGAGAGGCCCCCTAAAACCCCCTGTGTCCAATTTCTGGTATGAAAAGATAAAACCTGTAGGACTGGATAGCAAAGAAAGCCTGACTTCTGACTTGACACCAATAGACATTAGTAAAGACGACGCCGGTGAAAGTTGAATATGAAACCTTCTGACTGTGCCAAGCTTGTTAACAATTAGAAGAATGAGCTGTGAGAATTTATGGATTATTGTATAGCCTTGTCTATTGATAGAGAATTTCTAATTTATTTAAATATCAGTGTCAGTCTCATTATGTATGACTTGTTTTAACTTATAACTAGTCAATCCTATAAAATCTAAAATATATGTGTATGTTATTTATCAAGATATGCCAGTATGTAAGTTTAGCAGTTGTTACAAGTAAATAATAGGAATGTTTGAACAGCAATATGAGATTTGTTAATTGTAGTCCTTTGATTCGACTGTTGTATTTATTTTATCACTGTATCTTATCTTCTATTTAGCAGCCAATGCATTTGCATCAATTTTCTCGTATGAAAGTGCCTATATTATAGTATTGTGGTTTATTACTGCGCCTATTGATTGGTGGATGGCATTGTAGTTTATTATTGCGCCTATTGATTGGTGGATGGCATTGTAGTTTATTACTGCGCCTATGGATTGGTTGATAGATAGTAGATAGATATTGGATTTAGTTTATTATTGATTTTATTATTTTGTTAATTCACGTGTCTAGATTTGGCTTTGTTATGATGATTAATTATGTGATATGAACTCGTAAAGCAATGCAGACTACGTAATAAAATACTGCAACACTATTGCAACAGTCTTCATTGAATCAGTAAAATACTGCAGCCTATTGCAACAGTCTTCATAACAGCATTGCGTTGAGTCAGTCAAATACTGCAGCCTTCAGAACTACATTTGCTCTTTAGTGGACTTATGATTTAGAGTAAACCAGTTTTAATGTATATGCAGTGAAGTTGTGCTTTATTATCCTATGGAGTAAACAAGACCTAATTAGTGTTTTTGAGATGAAGATGATGCTTCCTTATGCATTTATTGGATCATTTTGCAATTGTGAGAATTACTGCGTTATGTACAAGCATTAAAATTGTATTGAGCTGATCAATAGACTCAATGCTGGAGTTGTTTATTGTATTGTATTGAATGTATTACAACTGAAGCAGTGTATTTCATTGTATGAATACTTCTACAGTGTGTAGTGATTATAGATTTACTGCTATGCATTATTATTAGTTTTATTAATCCTACAACTTGAGCATTATTGTCTCTCTTTAACCTTGCTGATATTAATTGTATACTGTTTTTACTCTTTTTATTTGCTTCCTACTCTCAGTTGAAGTTTTGTATAATTTTAGTTGTAATTTTATTCACTCATATTCTATTGTGCCTTATTCTCGTATTCGAATCTGCTGGAGCCGTTGCTACTGTTTTCTATTATTATAATTGGTTTATAGCCGGCGATGCATAAGTACTGAGAATTTGATAAAACGATTAACCTTCAGATGACCTCTGTGTGACTGGTCAGGTGACCTCTATGTGACTGGTCAGATGACCTCTGTGTGACTGGTCAGATGACCTCTATGTGACTGGTCAGATGACCTCTATGTGACTGGTCAGATGACCTCTGTGTGACTGGTCAGATGACCTCTGTGTGACTGGTCAGGTGACCTCTATGTGACTGGTCAGATGACCTCTATGTGACTGGTCAGGTGACCTCTATGTGACTGGTCAGATGACCTCTATGTGACTGGTCAGATGACCTCTATGTGACTGGTCAGATGACCTCTATGTCACTGGTCAGATGACCTCTATGTCACTGGTCAGATGACCTCTATGTGATTGGTCTATTGATTGTGTACGGTTCTTCTTTCACTTGAATGACTTGCTCATATTCTCTCTTATTCTTCTCTCTCAACTTTCTCTCAGGCAGGCTTGGGACAAATATTTCCTATCTTAGACATGTAACATTGAAATTGACTCTTTGGACTTTCTAAACTAAACGAAATCATTTATGACCTCATTCTTGACCTCATTATCTTGACCTCATTCTCTTGACCTCATTCTCTTGACCTCATTCTCTTGACCTCATTCTCTTGACCTCATTCTCTTGACGTCATTCTATTGACCTCATTTTGTTGACCTCATTCTATTGACCTCATTCTCATCCACTCATGCTTTCCTGGGTCAAGTTTTTAGCAGCGTCTGCTGCGGAAACGTCCCTGACATCATCTTGGATGAGAAAACGGTCGTTAAACGATTATTTTTATTTATTTTGCTGTATTTCTATAATATGCAACATTTAGCTGCTGTTGTAAAAGATACTGTGAGTGTCAGTTCCATTAATTATCATAGAATTCAAATAATTCTGCCTAATACTTTATTTTCTAGGTTGACATCTTTGTCTCCGTGATGCCATCATTGCTTTTAGTATTGAATCTGAGAAACTTGAGAATAAACCACTCAAAATGATTGTGCTTTTCTTGTGTCGTAATATTGATAAACTAATGTGAAACCAGCATCACAATTTTCCTGAGAAATTCTGTCATACGGTATGGATGTCCATTCAAACGCAACACTGTAGGCTGATGGATGAATCGAAATAATTCTACAAAAATAAATATCGTTTGTATAGGAATCGTTTATGGATGAAATGTAGGTAATTGGCTGAACGTGAGGACTAATGTTGGTGAACGAAATAATTTATATTTCGTACGCCCAATTCTTAAGAGTCGTCCAGTGTTTAGCTGTGAATGATATCACGTACTCCAGTAGGATGTTTATGGTTTAGTTTCTGAATATGATGTGATATTTTAAACAAGCTGATGTTAACGTTAGTTTCTTGACTCGAAGGTAATGTCAGTGACGGGCGAACCCTGGTCTTGCGCTTGCTTTATATTCACTAATAATTACAACGTTTTATGTTTCCTGATTAAAGCTAAGGTTAACGTCAGTTTCCTCGCTTGAAAGCGATGTCAGTGACGGGCGAGCCCAGGATTTGAACCCCGCACATAATGATCCGTGGTCGAATATCTAACCGACTCCAGCCAGTGTGGCGACGACTGTTCTCGGATTGCCATACGCAACTGACACAAGCAGACTACAAACAGTGGTAGAACTATCTGATAATATTCAACAGCCGGTCCAGATGTGAGCCAGAGAGAGGTACCAGAGTGCAATTATCCTCGATATTAATATGGGCGTTAATTAGTATGCACTGACACGCTAATACACTGATGACAAAGACAGATTAATCGTATTTATCGTGAATCAAGCGCGACGGTGCAACAGTTTAAAAGTGAACAACGTGAATCAGCTCAACGAATGCTTATAATTAAGCAGAGAAAAAACTACAGAACTTATTGCGAACAACAACAACATGAACTACTGACCTTTATAACGATAAGTATCTCTATGAGCTAAAACATCATTCTGCATCACTCAGTGACGTCACACACCTCACTGAATGACTACGTCACTGAGTGAAACAATCATTCAGTGACGTAGTCATGCAGTGACATCACTGATGACTACGTCACTGTATGACGTAGTTGTGGGGGGGGGGTTGAAGCCTCAACAATCCAAACAACTGCTAGAAATCTAAATAATTTCGTAGTTTGACTTTTCCCCCTCCCCAACTAAAGATATTTCCTCTCCGTCCTATTTAAATAATATCAAACTAAAATGCAATAATAACAGCGATTATACATGTATGAGGCGTTAGTGTGAGTTTAAGAGAAAGCACTCTGTAAAGAACCATGTAGCGTTAAACATTTCTTAGTTTAATTCAAATTATCTTAATAAAATAAAATAATTTTAGTGCGGCCCATAAAATCATGGATGAGCCGAGAGAAGCCACTTTCAGTACTTTGCTCGATGTTGTCATCGACTACAGTATCAATCTAATTGTCGTTGTTGTTAGCACTTCAGAAGTAAAAATCCGAATGACATTAAGTAACTATAAAACCAGAGTAAGGCACGTAACGAGCTAGTATAACTGGAACAGTCTCCTCATGAAGTTACAATTTAAAAACACTTAATACACACGCAGTAGCATTTAACCGTGAGTACTAAACTGATCTGATATTTTTGCTTTCCTCAGAGCCAGTTCTTGTGTAATGTAGACACTAGTTAACAGAGCTGAATGCATGGGAATGTGCGTGTGTATTAATTATAGCCTCTCTCTATCTCTCTCTCTCTCTCTCTTTTTCTCTCTCTCTTAGTGTACTGCCTACAGGCTGGTCCATGGTATACAACGCCTCCACTCATCTCCATCTTCCGCTTTCCTCTTCATGTCCATATACGAGTGGGTCTTTAAATCATCTATAACATTGCTTTTGATATACCATTATTATTGGGGGATTCTGCTTTTGACGAGGTTGACCCATTTGCAGGGCATCGGCGTCATCCAATAATATTGCTATTCATCAATTATCACGGTTTGAAGATAGCGAAGGTATTGTTAAGAATCTGTCGTCAACAGCTTGTAAATAAACAATAATTACTCTAAGTTGATAGTGTCAACAAGATACAAAAGAAATTCATAGAATAACAAAACTGAAATGTTGTTTTTATTAGTAAATATGCAAACAATTAAGTAATAAAGGATTTGTTCAAAATCGAACTTCCCTAAAATCAATTCCTTCAAACTTTCAAACGTACGCCAGTATTCTAAGCTGATATTGAACCGGAGATCTGCATATGAAACATCGAGCACCATAACCATTGTTCTATAATCTTTAATTATTTAAATGCCTAAAAGAGACTAAACACAACGTGATCTGCTGCTCGTAGACTTCATGAGCGACGGGTTGGTGTAGGATTTGACCTGAGTTACAGCGCTTACAAGCCTAGGCTGAACGATCTACTGGCTAATGAAGAGTGAAATACATCTCAACGTCACTATGACGTCACTCTGGTTGCTAGGTAATCACCTTGGCAACCTATCTTACTAGTGGTTAGTGTTGATGCCATTGACGTCTTCGTTGTCTCTGCCTCAGCTGAACGATTCTCATCAGGGCCTCTTTAACATTCGGGTCTATGCGACCCTGAAACAGGCATTGCGTTAAATGCTGATATTTAAATGTTTATATGTTTATGTTTGTTAAATGTTAGAATGTCTTAATAGCGTAGGGGTAATGTCATGAAGTTTTAAATGACAGATCCTGAGATCCTGAGGTGAAGTGAACCCTCGTGGGTTCGAATCCCGGCCGCGCTGATCTGAGAGTAAAATCTCGGACATTCACTGGACTGGTTACACGGACAATGCACAAGATTGCCTAACGGATTTAACTTGTGATATTAAAAGTGATAGATATCAACATAGTTGATCATTTCACTATAATGCGTGTTACTTTTTTAAAATTAAATATTACAAGTCAATGTAATTCTTTGCTCATTGGATAAAGTAAACACGCATTGTAGTGAAATAATCAAACTATGCTGATATATACATATAACTTTTTAACACCGCATGTTTAAACCATTATGCAACTTAGACCATTTTTGGTATAACCAGTTCAGTGAATGTCCGAGATTTTACTCTCAGATCAGCGCGGCTGGGATTCGAACCCACGAGGGTTCAATTCACCTCAGGATCTGTCATTTAAAATTTCATGAAGTTACCCCTAAGCTATTGAGACATTGCAGGCTATTGAGACATTGAATGCGCCTTAATGTCATCGTAACTTATGTCAGCGACCTGTTACTCAGCTGCCTTGGTTTTTTAACAGCTTTAATTCCGAACCTCCAGGTTAATGAGTGTTGAATTTAGACTATACAGTCTTATCCGTGAAAAAGTTAAGTTGCTATTAGCTTTACTTATGACAGAAAAGAATGTCATGATTTCTTTAAAATTTAATACCATAGTTCAAACTTTGCATATTTTTGCTACGTGTTATTTATACATTATCTCAAGATAAGAGTCTCCTGTAGTAAGCCTATCTGCTCTCATTTTTTGTATTTATATATATATATATATAATATATATATATATATATATATATATATATATATATATATATATATATATATATATATATATATATATATATATATATATATATATATATATATATATGTGTGTACTTGTTTTTAACTAAATATTTCTTAGTATGTGTTTATATTTTAAAAACTTGTGGAAGATAAACAAATGCACAGTATGAAGTACAGAAATGGAAAGCCAGAACTGATCACCACTGTGCTGTATTGCTTGATGTCTCAGTGACAGCTTGACCCAAAACATCTGTCTCTAAAATGTAGGCCAATCGACCGATACATTTGATTGATTTCTTTTTCTGGATTGATTATTGGGTTGCTGATTGATTTGGCTACTCACTGATTAGTATAATTAATCACACGATTAATCGATCACTGATTAATCGATGGATGGATTTATTGATTAATACAAGTCTAACCTGAACTGAAGCTAGCAGATGACGTCTGTAGCTGCAGATGATGTCCTGAAATTCTTCTTGATCTAGATGCTGCGTTATATTCAATACAATACATGTAGTTCAAAATATCGCATAAAATACTAGAATGTATTAGTACACTTGTTACATTAGTACATTAGTAAAGTGTACACACTGTATGATACATAGAGTTATGCACACACTGTATGATACACCCAATTGTACACATTGTGTGATACACACAGTTGTACACATTGTATGATACACACAGTTGTGCACATCGTATGCTACAATGCCTATGTGTATAGAGCAAAAGCCTGAGTCTAACCCTTAGAGTGTATATAGAGTATATATGTAGTTTATTATTACTCTTAAGGTCTAACCCTATCATATTGCTGAGGGTCCACGCTGTGCTCCACTGGCCGCCATGTTGCTTGACCTGCCTCACTAGCGAGCTGATCACCAGATGGCGACACTTGTTCAGTGGGCAGTCCACTGTCAACACTAGCCCAAGGGTATTGAGCAATGGGCGTGGCTAGCTGCTGGTAGGAGGAGTCTATTTCACTCTCTAGCTTCTCTATGAACTGTCGCAGCTTAAGCCCATCCCCCTCTAGCCTGTCAACTAGCTCCGCCCTCCTTCGAGACACTTCCTACATACAATAAAATACATACAATATAATATATTAACAGTACAATACAATACAATACAGTACAATACAATACAATACAATACAATACAATTCAATACAGTGCTGTACAATACAATACAGAGTTAAGGTGTATTCTCAGCTGATACGCTAAGCTTTACTCACTCATGTTGTTTATCAGAAAATTCACACAATATGAACTAACTAAGCAAAAGTAAAGCTATGGTTAACGTCAGTTTTCTCACTCGATAGCGATGTCAGTGACGGGCGAGCCCAGGATTTGAACCTCGCACATGCTGATCCGCGGTCGAGAATCTTATTAAAATTGATTGTTATAGCCATTGGTGGCAACAATTGATTGATGGATTGATTACTTTGTTAATTGTTTGATTGAGAGAAAAATTGACTGCCTGGCTGATTGATTAATTTGATTGATTGAACGATAGATTGATCAAGTGATTGCTCGAGTGATTGATTGAGTGTTTTATTGATTAATCGAGTGATTGAGTGAGTGATTTATTGATTGATCGAGTGATTGATTGAGTGATTTATTGATTGATCGAGTGATTGATTGAGTGATTGATTGATTGATCGAGTGATTGATTGAGTGATTTATTGATTGATCGAGTGATTGATTGAGTGATTTATTGATTGATCGAGTGATTGATTGAGTGATTGATTGAGTGATTGATTCATTGATTGATCGAGCGATTTATTGATTTATCGAGTGATTGATAGATTGAGTAATTGATTGATTGATACCTCAAAGTCTCTCTCTCTCAGCCTATCTCGGCGCGTGCCCCTACTAGACCAGGCCCCGCCCCTACTGGACCAGGCCCCGCCCATTAGCTCATCATACAGCCTCTCAGTCTCAGACCCCGCATTCATCAGCCTGCAGCAACTCAACCATAGCATCAGTGCATTCATAAGTAATTTATTTTACTATTTTATTAGTTTTATCAGCCACAGTCGCTTTAGTGCATATTTTACTAAGTTTCTGCAGTCCTGTGTTAGGATAGCAGAGGAAAACTACCTAATATGAAAGCCTCCAGTAAAAGGATACTGAAATAACCTTGTCTGATATGATATCCTTCATTATTAGAATAATAAAATTACCTGATATGATATTATCCAGTATTATGATAAAAAGGAAAACTGTCTGATATAACATCCTCCAGGATTCGGATAACAAAGGAAAACTACCTGATGTGTTCCTCGCACAGCGTTCTCATCTTGCCCTGCTGCTGCCTCCACTCGTGCTGCTGCCTGTGTTGTTGTTGTTGTCTCTCAGCCAGGATGTGCTCAGGATCACTCCGGGAGGAGGTCCTCTCATGGAGGAAGTTCTGTAGGTGCATGGCCTGGACGTGGAGGTCCCTATTGAGTGAGCGTAGTCTCGCTATCTCCTCCTCTGTCTCTCCATCCGTCCATCTGAGTATCACATCACATCACATATCACATCACATATAACATGAGATCACATCACATATCACATCGCATATCACATGAGATCACATCACATATCACATGAGATCACACCCCATATCATATGAGATCACATCACATATCACATCACATATCACATGTCACATGAGATCACATCACATGTCACATCACATATCACACGATATCACGTCACATATCACATCAGATATCACATGAGATCACGTCCCATATCACATGATATCACATCACATATCACATGATATCACGTCACAAATATAACATCACATATCACATGAGATCACATCACGTATCATATGATATACCAAATCTCATATCATATGATGTATAACGTCACATATCGTACAAGATATCATATAACATGTGATATATCATATCACATTATATCAGATATCATATCACAACATATGTTATATCATATGATATGATATATAAAATAACATGTGATATATTACATCAAATCACATGATATATATCATATAATATACATCACACAACACAATATAATATACATCATATAGCACATCACACATCATACGATATATCACATCCCATTATCTGATGCATCAAATTACTTATCATGTAATATATCAAATCATATGATATATTAAATCACATATCATATGCTATGTGATTTAATTTAGAGCCAGTGGCGAAGTCAGTTAGATACTCGACTGCGGATCAGTATGTGCGGGGTTCAAATCCTGGACTCGCCCGTCACTGTCATCGCTTTCGAGTGAGGAAATTGACGTTAGCATTTGCTGTAACAGCTTTGCTTTGATATATAAACTCATATATCATATGATATAACACAGATACATATCAGCACTTAGTGTGTTGTGGGTTTAATTAGGGATCACCTCTCGTGTTAGAGCCCCTTTCTAAAATTTTACTAATATATTTAGTACTCACAGCTCCGGGGCTTCCTCTGACTCTGTCTGCAGACCAATGCTCCACGTTATGACGGGACTGTAGGGCTTCTCTTTACTTCTCGCCAGGTCTCTCTTGAGAGATTTATTTTCTACAAGCAGCTGCTCGTTCAGTTCAGTCAATCTCGTCACCTCCCCCTCCATGCCGTCACGTGACGCCTCTCTAGTACCAGGCGAGCCCGGCTGCTCCTTCAATGTACGAGAACACGTTACTTAATTATATATATATATATATATATATATACACTTTTGCTTTCGAGTGAGGAAACTGACGTTAACCTTAGCTTTACCAGCTTTATTTTATATATATATATATATATATATATATATATATATATATATATATATATATATATATATATATATATATATAGTATATGCATATAGCCTATGTATTTATAAATATTTCCTAAAACCTAATTGTGCCTTGCTTAGTATCATATCTGCGTTCGACTGAATACGATTATTTGTTATCTTTAATAAGATTTTCGACGCATGAGGCTTCCATTTATGAACATTTTATTCGCTAATTATTTTAAAAATAATAAGTATCATCAACGCTGAGGCAATGATGGAGGGACTCATGGAAGACTTGCGCACTAAGAGAAATATATCATCATTGTAATTAGTAATATTAACAAACAGTACGGTTAGATATTCACCCTGACAGGAGTTTCCACTTCCAATTCCCTCGCACTCTCCACGAGGTTTGTCTGAGAGCTGACGTCAGAGAATCTCTTCCTTTCGAAGCTCTTCACCACAGGCACACCTTCCACCTGAGCCGTCATCTTGGATTTTCTCTCTGCAGCTTTCATAGCGTCCTCCTCCTCGAGTATCTGCATGAGATACTGATTCTCCTGGATCAGAACTTCGTTCCTCTGCTCCAGTTCAGTCAGGCGAGTCCTTAGACTGGACTCCTCCATCTGTATCTTCTTCTGAGTCTCTTCCAGTTTAGTGGTCAGCTGAATCTTTTCTTCCGCCGCCAGACTGCTTTCGTTTTCCAGTTCGTTG
The DNA here is from genome assembly GCA_905160935.1 of Enchytraeus crypticus. Taxonomy (NCBI): domain Eukaryota; kingdom Metazoa; phylum Annelida; class Clitellata; order Enchytraeida; family Enchytraeidae; genus Enchytraeus; species Enchytraeus crypticus. The sequence goes on from CAJHZI010000528.1 coordinate 2,403,110, forward strand.
CTGTAGTCCTCCAGGTGCTTATAGCGTTGTTCCAGCCGCTTGTAGTGCATGTCCATCTCTTCTTTCTCCTTCACCACTTTGTCCAGATCTTCCCGCAGTGTTTCGTTCTCTCTCAGTAGATTTTCTCGTATCACCGCCACGTCAGGGGCATCGCCTCCCGCCTCGGTGCACCTTCTGAGCTCTTCCTCTAGCTGTGCCCTCTTATGGTAGTTCTCTTCACGCTCTTCCTCGAATAGTCTTTCAACGTCTGCGAAATCCCTCTCAAAGTCTGCCACCTCTCGTCTCAATCTCTCGTTCTCATTGCGCAGAGTTTCCTGCTCGCTGATGAGCTGAGAGCTTCGACTCTCTGATCTTCTTTCCACGTCCTCCAGCTTCCATCTCAGTGACTCCACGTTCTCCATCAGCTTTCTTCTCACCTCTTCCGTCTGAATCCTCTGTCTTTCCATCTCGTTTCTGAGCTCATCTCTCTGTTGCGAGAGTATCTGGATTTCTTCAGAAAGTTCCTCTTCTCTACTGGTTTCCTCTCTTTGTCTTTCCATTATTCTCTGTCTTTCAATCTCCTTTCTCTCCTCAAGCTCTTTCTGAAGTTGCTCCACTTTTAGTTTAGCCTCCTCCTGGTCTTCCTTCAGTTGGCTGAGGACGTTCTTGGCATTGGTTTCGCTGACAGTCAGGCGTTCCTGGATTGATTGGACATCCGATTCCAGGATAAGCTTCTCCTCAAGAACTTCCTCATACCTCGTCATAAGCTGTCGCAGTTCCTCACATTTCTCCTCAAAACATTCCTGCAGCTGAGTTAAGCTTTCCTTTAATTCCTCAATCACTATTTTCCCCTCAGATGTAGCCGCATCATCGGATCTTTCCTTGCGATCAATCTTCTCTCGCAGCACCTGCAGTTCCTGCTTCAAACTCTTGTTTTCCTCTACCGCTTCTAACATCTCCTTTCTTTCTTCAGTCAGGCGAAAAATGCTGGATCTTAGGTCAGAGAAGCTCTCTGAACCCTGGGTACCCGAGGCACCCTGGGCACCCGAGGCACTCTTGACTCCCTGGGCACCGGAGGCTCCCTGGGCAACCGAGACACCCTGGGCTCCCCCTTGAGATGTGCTGAGGATTTTCTGCTCCTCTAGGAAAGCGAGCAACTCCTCGTAGTCATGCATGATGGTGGAGCACTGAGTCCTCAGCTCTGATAAACGAGTCAGCTCCTGCTGCTGTGTGGTACTCAAATCACTCAGCTCTTCCATCTCAGAGGATTTCCTTTCGTTCTCTTCTGAGATCTCTTCCATGCGGTTCTTCATCTTCCTCACCTCCTCAGCGAATCTCTGCCTCTCTTCATCTATGACTGAGTCATACTCAAACCAAGTCTTTCTCAGCACTTCCAACTCGCTTCGTAGATTCTCATTCTCTTCCTTCACACTCTGTAGTTCATTTGAATCATCAACGGGTAAGTTTGCCAACGTTTCGGCGTCAACGGTGGGTTTAACTTCAACTGGAAGAGTTACTGCCTGGAGAGGCTTGAAAGCTGGTTCGCTGTATATTGAGATGGACTTCTGACGGGACGCCATACTCAGAGAACTGATCGTCACACTCAAAGTGGTAGCCACTGTTTTACCGCTGATTGTTTTCAGCTGATCACGCGAGCTGGGCGAGAGTTCAGCCTGGCTAATCAGCGACTGCTTCGAGAATGACATCACTGATGACGTCACGATGGGACTTTGAGCAACTTGAGCAAAACTAAGAACACTCCCGTCTCCCTGGGATATCTGACCATGATACTGCGTCATCATCACCGGAAGTCCATGTTCTATTGATTCCTGAGAGTGGTAACGTTCCGGATGACCCATTATCTGGGAAACAGCTTCATCAGATACTGGTTGGATAATCATCTCACTGGTACGGAAGCCATTCCTTGATCTCCTTTGAGGCCTCTCTGATCTTCTCGACACCTGGTCGAGAGCTGACAGCTGCTCTTGCTCAGGTGATTGGTGATAGCCAGTGTCTTGTGTCTCGCTGGGAGACAAAGAATGCGTGGTAGATCTCTGTGCTGTAACTACACCTGAGGTAGATTCTCTAGAACCTCTATCACCACTCACCTGCATGACTTGCAGATATCTACTCTGCTCGTTTATTGTTCTTTTCAAAGCTGCTGCTTCCAACTCCAGTTCCTCTATTCTTCTCCGTAATTCCGCATTCTTTGCCAGATTAGCCTTCTCTTCTTCTTCGGTTTGTGCAGAACGTGTGGATGATGGAAGTGATCCAGTTCTTCCACTTAATTCTCTCAACTTCTCTTTTAATCTTCTGTTCATCAGCAGAACTTTCTCCGCCTCACGCAGGGATTGCTGGAGGTAAATCCAGAGATCTTCCTGCTGAATGTCATCTCGACCTGCTCCACCGTACATCGCTGCTTCCAGGCTGGAATCAGAGTCATCGCCGTTTGAATTTGTTTCTTTTCTTCCGGATCCTTGCTCTGCTGATGTTGTGGTTCTCTTCTCTTCGCTTCTGCTCCTGGAGGAGGAAGACCTTGGCACAAATGATCCTAAACCAGTAGCCCGTTGATCTTTGGGCGCCATGTGAATCCCGCCATATACATCTCTTCCCTGATGTCCGCGATATGAACCTCCATCCGCTCCATCCTCATCATCAAATCCTTTCTTACTTAAGCCTTGGGAAGCACTGCCTTTCCTTTCCTTCTTAATCCATCCACCGGCTTCTCGTTGCCAGTAGGATTGTGTTGTAGAAGCTTTCCTCTCTTCTCTGCCAGACTCTCTCTCTCTGATGGGTTCAGCGAATGTTAATTCTCTTTTATCATCCACCGGAGATGTTTGGCAGGTTGTATCTGTGGTTTGACGTCTGCCTGACAGCTTCAGTATCTGTTGATTGAGGCGGAATATCTCTGAGTTCTTGCTGTCAAGGGTTGAGTGCATGCGGGTCACTTGTGACGTCATCTCGTCGTATTCCAGCCGCACTTTTTCCAGTTGTTTCATCAGTTCCCCACGCGCCTCCAGCTGTTCCACCAGCTGACTGCTCGATGACGCTGACCTACTGACTGCTTCTACGACAACATCAAGTAAAGTAAATAGTAAACACGCATTATTGTGAAATGATCAACTATGTTGGCTGGAGCCAGTGGCGATGTCAGTAAGATATTCGACCACGGATCAGTATGTACGAGGTTCAAATCCTGGGCTCGCCCGTCACTGACATCGCTTTCGAGTGAGGATACTTAGCATTAGCTAAGATTAGCACCAGCTTTTTATCTATCACTTTTAATACCACATGTTTAATCTGTTAGGCAATTTAGACTATTTTCTGTGTATCCAGTCCAGTGAATGTCCAAGATTTTACTCTCAGATCAGCGCTGCTGGGATTCGAACCCACAAGGGTACAATGCACCTCAGGATTTGTTATTTAGTATTTCATGACGTTACCCCTACGCGATTGAGACATTCTATTCTATTAGAGCCAATAGTTACAACATTACAACTAGATATCTGACGTGCTTTCTTTATCTAATTATAATTTGTCGTCATTGGGCGACAGCCAGCAATACACTTAATAATAATAGAAATGACAACCTCCGACAGTTTCTATAGCGGTGTCATGACCGGTGTCCGGTGTTCGAGATCACTTTACAGGTTTCTGGCAGGTTATTATGAATCCATTCCATGGTTAATCATATCTTTGCTAGTGTCACTTGTAGAATAAACAGGAGTGCAAATAATGAAAAGAAGAATAAGTGCTGAGAGGTTTTACGAGGTCAGAAGGATTCGTGAGACTTGTGTATAGTACGTAATGAGTGACTATATATACATATCAACAACATAGAATAAAGTAAAGTAAACACACATTATAGTGAATGATCAACTGTGTTGATATCTATCACTTCTAATATCACATGTTTAAACCGTTACGCAATTTAGACCGTTTTCCGTGTAACCAGTCAAGTGAATGTCCGAGATTTTACTGTCAGATCAACGCAGCTGGGATTCGAACCCACGAAGGTTCAATGTACTCCAGGCAGGATCTGTTAATAAAACTTCATGACGTTACCCCTTCGCTATTCTATTCCATTCGAGCCAATAGTTATAACATTGCAACTAGATATCTGACGTGCTTTTTTATCTAATTGCAATCTGTCGTCATTAGGTGACAGCCAGCCTGTGTAGTATATACTTGTAGAAACATTGGAGTGCAAAATGATGTAAAGAAGAAAAATGTTTGAAAGGCTTTACAAAGTCAGAAGGATTCGTGAGACTAGTGATAATGGCTGGAGCCAGTGGTGGCGAAGTCGGTAAGATACTTGACCGCTGATCGGTATGTGCAGGGTTCAAATCCTGGGCTCTATCGTCACTGACATCGCTTTCGAGTGAGGAAACTGCCGTTAACATTAGCTTTACCAGCTTTAAATGGTAATTACTAAGTGACCCATTGTAGGACTACAGCGTTACAGGTTTTGCTGAGCCCTTTGTCGCAATCGTTCAACTATTTTGGCTGTTGAAATGATGGCCGGGATTCTTTTTGAATGATATTCGGCGGACTGTTAGGCTCCATGTGTTGATAATATTCGTGTCTATTTTCGGCTAAGCACGTCCTGAGTTTTATACATAGAACCTGTGCTCTGATGACCTAGAGGATTTTTTCATGCAAAGCTGTCAACACTCGTTCTTACAAGTTTATATTTAAAGTTAGCAATTACTTAACAACAATTTAAACTATCAATCAATCAACCTAGCGAGCATCCTTGCTCGTGGCTCGTACATACCTTGCTCGCGAGTATGTTTACTCGTGGCTCGTTCATACCTTGCTCGCGAGCATGTTTACTCGTACATACCTTGCTTGCGAGCATGTTTGCTCGTGACTCGTTCATACCTTGCTTGCGAGCATGTTTGCTCGTACATACCTTGCTCGCGAGCATGTTTGCTCGTGGCTCGTGCATACCTTGCTCGCGAGCATGTTTGCTCGTGTCTCGTACAGTCTCGTCTATCTTTAGTATCGTTGCTGACTGCTTGCTCACTGCCTCTCTAAGCTCACTTATCTCTCGCTGCAGCTCAGTGTTAGCCTCGGTCTTCCTCTCTCCCGTAGACTCTTCATCCAGCTTCTGAGATATCAATCATTTAATGTAATTAACATAATCAATCAAGTATTGTACTTAAAATGATCAATCAAATAATATAATTAGCATTATGTACTAATGAGAATAAAACGATATACAGTACGATTGTTCAGTGTATGATACATTAATAAATACAATACATATCATGATATTATATATATATATATATATATATATATATATATATATATATATATAATTATTTAGTAATTTACAATATGATATATCAATCAAAGGATTAGCCACACAGCAGATCCCTGCAGTCAAAGCCAGTGTTTACGTACTCAACTATACTGTTCCAGAATCAGTTCATCTGAATTGACTTACATGATCTAAGTTTGCTAACAAAGCCATAATCCTAACCTTGAAAAGATTGACTGGTTTATGGGTAAACATGTATTGTTTCGTCGTCGAAATGAACGTAGTTCTCTCTCTTCCTCTCTATCTCTCTCTCTCTCTCTCTCTGTCTCTCTCTGACTCTCTGTCTCTCTCTCTCTCTCTCTCTCTCTTTCTCTCTCTCTCTCTCTCTCTCTCTCTCGATTAAATCTTTGAGTACTGATTAATCGAACCTTTTCTAATTGCTGTAGTTTTTCTTTCAGTTTTTCATTCTCTGCAATCAGCTGATTGTTCTCCTCGTTTGTATCTCTAAAGATCTGCTCGAGTTCTTCAAGTTCTGCGTTCTCGTCCTCCTGCATGTCCCTCAGCTTCCGGTAGTCCGCGATCATCGCTTGATTCTCCTCCCTCAACTCTCTAGCTAGGACTATCATCTTCTCTACCTCCTCCATCTGTCCCTATCAGTACATCAATCAATCTATCAATCAATCAATCAATCAACTCTCTAGCCAGCACTATCATCTTCTCTATCTCCTCCATCTGACTCTATCAATCAATCAATCAATCGATCAATCAAAGAATCAATCAATCAACCAGCACCCTAGCCACTACCATCCTCTCCGCCTCCTACATATGATCCTCTCAGATGTAGGAGATGTCTGGACGTCGATTTATAGAACTCAACGTCCATATCAGTAGAGAACTTGATTACAGACCTGCAGTTCTTGATTCTCTTTCTGCGCCTGCCTCAGCTGCTTCAAGAAAATCTTATTCTGCTTCTCCAGCCTAGCAATCGTCTCCGCTGACTCCTGCTGCCTCAAGGCATCATCAACGACCTGCCCGGCTGAAAGCAGGATATTCGCCTGAGTGGCCGTCGACTCGAGGCTTGCCGTGGTGGTCTGGGTGGTCGAGTGGCTAGAGGGTTTGGCTTGAGACACAGAGGAGTAGATTTCAACCTCTTCAATGAGCTCAGTCTCTAGCCTGATCAATGTCTCTATGCGTCTCTGTACGTGCAACATCTTGTTGCTCGTTGCCAATAGCAACTGTGACAACAGAAATTATCCAGAGATAATATATAATGTTGAAAGTAAAGGCATTTGGTCTAAATAACACTAACTAAGGCAATCTAAACATTTGAGATGCATAATGTATATTATTTTCACTTTCTATTTTTGATTGTTTGTTGCACCTACATGTGTATGTATTTTTGTTCTTTTGATTTCTTTCTACCGTTTGGCGAAATGAAGATTAAAATAATATAGTAATATATTAAAGGAAAGAGGCAGGGGAAAGAACCAGGGGAAGGCCGAGATTAGGTATGTTAGGTGATTTAAAGACCCACTCATATGTGAAATTGAAGAGGATGGCGGAAGACAGAGAAGAGTGGAGGCGTTATATACCATGGACCTGCCAGTAGGCAGTGCACTAAGAAAGAGAGAGAGATAATATAGTAATATAATATAATAATGATAACATAGGGAAACATATCGTGTATAGGCTTCTCTCTATCACTCTACTAATAATAAATCTAGTGGCTAGAAGAATTAGAAAGATTTTCCAGTTTTTATCAATCACTGAATTAAAGTCCTGATATTTTATCTGCATAGTCGTTATAAAACAGGATTTAACGTTCATCTCATCAGCTTAACAGGATCTCAGGATAACCTTTTGTTCAACATAAGCTGCACACGTTCTTTCAAATTGCTGGTGGCCCAGTTGGTAGCACGCCTGTCTAATAAGTAAGGAACACTGGTACGAAGCACAGCTTGAGAGACTGTTACACAATATAACGCATTGCTGAACCGATAACTTGCATTAGATATGCTAAATAATGCGATGCCACAACTGTGTTTGTTTGCTCAGTAATTGAATGCCTATTAAATGTTAAATTAACAATATAATAGTTAAAGTAAGTAAATGATTAGTAATTAGTTAAAGTAATTTCATTTTTATTATTTAGTTAAAGTAGTTAAATACCAAAGAATTGGTTAAATTAATTACGTTTTTAGTAATTAGTTGATGTAGTTACATATCTATAGCAAAACTACAAAGCTTACTTGAACAATATCGTGGTCGGCCTCAGTGGATACGGCGGGTCTATTTCTGTCGACAGCAATGTCAGCCCTGGCCTCTTTGACGTACACTTGCAGTTCACACAGTTCCTCGTGTAACCAATGTTGCTTCCTCATCGCTACAGACAGCTTTCTCTCCAGGTCAGCACAGCTGTCTATCAACTCTCTCTTCTCAGCCAGCAGGTTGCTCATCTGTCAATCAATCAATTCACCAATTAACTGATCAATACTAGAAATGATAGAATGGAAATTGATAGCATTTAACGAAATAAAGAAGACTTAAAAAAAGGATAACTAGCAATGACCGATTTAGAGGTTTAACTTCTCTATAACAGATGTTGTCTTGAGCGACGCCAATAAAACAACGAACTTATTTTTAGTTTATCCAAATGAGGCTAGGTTTAATTATTGTACTTGTTTTGGGGAGTTTGAGCTATCGCCATTGGTACATGTAGAGCACGCGCTTCAGAAACAAAGTTATACAAGCCACACTCGGTTAGTACATGGAAGGGTGACCATCTGGTATGGTCGAATGCTGATACGTAACAAAATTGTCAAGATGTTGGAAGATTTTTCTTAACTCCGCGCTAGCTGTACTCTGCGCTACCAAAATGCAGCGATCACTAATAATAATGGTAAGAATTGGAAAATGTGCAACTAAGCAATGAAACTCTGTAAACAAGTGCGTTGGGTCAGGACTGTAACCAAACTAACAAATAAATAATACTAGCTAGTTTACTCAAACTGACTGGAGCCAGTAGCGATGTGGGTGAGATACTCGACCGTGGATCAGAATGTGCGGGATTCAAATCCTGGGCTCCCCCGTCACTGACTAAGCTTTCGAGTGAGGAAACTGACGTTAACATCAGCTTTTGTTTTTACAAAACTGCTGTAAAAAATGAGAATAATAAAGCGTTGTACCTCTTGCTGTAAGAGCGACCTGTTGTCAAGAAACACCATCAGTTGCTCTTCATCGTAATTCAGTTCAGTTGCTGCCTTGAGTTTAGAGAGATCTTTAAGAGATTTAACGTCCGTCACGCTCTCTACGTCACTCTCATCTGATCGTGTCCCTAGTTTAGACACGTCACTTTCATCGGAGCGTGTCACACGTTTAGACACGCGATCCTCTATTATATAACCGTACGAGCCCGAGGTGACCGCCTGAGTTTCCGAAATATCCTCGTGAGAAATATCCTCCGATGTTTCATCTCCCAACTCTCTCCGCTTCAACCGGAAGCTTTCAAACTGATCCGTAGAGTCCGAAGAGATTCTCTTGGAATCCTCTTCCTCGTCGTCTTGAGAGCTTTCCATCTCTTCCACTCCGAGGTTTGAGACATCACCAACAGTGGAGAAAGGTCTTATGATCCTGGAATGAGTGGGTTCATTGATATCTTCAGCCTGTGCAGGTAAATCATACACACACTGTGACATACCTACAAGTATAGAGGTTGTATCTCTCTCCTAGTGCACTGCCTACTAGCAGGTTCATGGTATATAGCGCCTCCACTCTTCTCCGTCTTTAGCTTTCCTCTTCATTTACACATATGAGTGGGTCTTTAAATCATCTAACATACCATAGAAGTTGTATCTAATGATAAACAGCTGTATCAGCTGATAAGTACTTGTATCAACTGATAAGTACTTGTATCAGCTGATAAGTACTTGTATCAGCTGATAAGTACTTATATCAGCTGATAAGTACTTGTATCAGCTGATAAGTACTTGTATCAGCTGATAAGTACTTGTATCAGTTGATACGTAAATGTATCAGCTGATAAGTACTTGTACTGCTACCTGCATCAATTATCGAAGTTAAGCTGCATCGAACTCGGTTAGTACTCTGTGGATGACCACCTTGAAAGACCTAGGTTGACCGCTTAGGAAGGAAAAATCCCAGGGTGATGGAAGGTTATTCTTAAATCCGCACCGGCTGCAATTGATGCGCCATCAAAAGGCAACGATTACCAATAACCATGGAGAGGAAGGAGGAAATGGGTCTTAAACAAGCATCTGTGCCTCCTGACCCAGTGTGCCGTTATGTTATGTTATGTGCTAGCTGACAAATTCCTGTGTTAGCTGATAAGTACCTGTGTTAGCTGATAAGTACCTGTGTTAACTGATAGGTATCTGTGTTAGCTGATAAGTACCTGTGTTAGCTGATAGGTACCTGTGTTAGCTGATAAGTACCTGTGATAGCTGATAAGTACCTGTGTTAGCTGATAAGTACCTGTGTTAGCTGATAGGTACCTGTGTTAGCTGATAAGTACCTGTGTTAGCTGATAAGTACCTGTGTTAGCTGGTAGGCCTGCCGCACACTGCTCACAGAGGCTCTGCTACGTCTGCTGCTGGCTCGGCTGCTGCCGCTGCTGTCGTTGCTGCGCCTCGAGGCGGGTCTTCTTACCAGGGGGCTGAGGGGCGGGCTGATCGAGGGGCTACCCGGGGCCCGGGGCGCCTGCCTGTCTCGACGACCCTGGGGCGGGCTGATCGAGGGGCTGCCCGGGGCCCGGGGCGCCTGCCTGTCTCGACGCCTGCCCGAGGGACTGTCGAGGTCGGGATGATCTCGAGGACTCGAGGGCTCGTAATATGCGACAGCTTGGCCTTCTTCTACGTCGATACGTTCCTCTGTTCCTTCATCTACCATGTCCTACAACATATGAGATACAATGCAATACAACACAATACAAGACAATACATGTAAAATACTGTCCTTCATTATCATGCAATACAAAACAATACAATACAATACATGTGAATTACTGTTCTGCAGTTATGCGATACAATACAATGTAATACAATACAAAACAATACAATTAACTTCAATACAATACAAATCAATATAGTGCATATAGAATCCACAGTCGACTGTTTAGTCGAAATATATGTATGTATGTATTTAAATTAGTCTATTATATATATATATATATATATATATATATATATATATATATATATATATATACAGTATATATATATATATATATATATATATACATGTATATATATATATATATATATACAGTATATATAAATATATATATATATACATATATATATATGTATATATATATATATATATACATATATATATAGGCGTAAATACATGTACATTGTACATGTATACATGTATTGGCGCAAATTATATGAACGCAGGCATACATGGATATAGATGCAAAATGATAATATATGAAAATATACCGATCTATTGTAATATTCGACATCAGTCACCCGCTGTTCGCTAAGATTCAGATATTCCTCCTCCTCCTCCTCCTCTACATCAACGTTCTGCTCACGGTCTCGGTCTTCCTCGCGCTGAGTGCTGAACGTGCCGATGGTTTGACCGAAGAACTCAATGCTCCTCCCAGAGTCAGCGGTACGAGACCCCGCTGAGCCCGGCCTCCCCTCTCCCTCCTCCCCCGAACTAGGCTCCCCCTCACCCGCCGTCTAGCAGCCGTTATGTCAATCAGTAAATATTGATAATAATAATTTATCATAGCTAAAGTTCCATGCCGACATTCACAGCCGCATGGTTTAAATGTCTCAATAGTGTAGGGGTAACGTCATGAAGTTTTAAAGGACAGATCCTAGGTGAATTGAATCCTCGTGGGTTCGAATCCCCGCCGCGTTGATCAGAGAGTAAAATCTCGGACCATCATTGGACTGGTTATACGGAAAATGGTCTAAATAGCCTAACGGTTTAAACATGTGATATCAAAAGTGATAGATATCAACAAAGTTGATCACTTCACTATAATGCGTGTTGAATTTTTTAAGGTCAAGTATTAAACAGAATTCGTAGCTCTTTAAAGTTAAGAATCAAGTAGGAGAGTATACGTCGTGATTTAAATTATTAAAATAAAAACATGATGTAAAGTAACCTCGTAGACCGCAGAGTCAGGGCGTTCAACCGGTCCACCTGCGAGAAACAGTAAACAACGTGCGTATGTCAGGTCTAAGCCAAAGTTTATAACCCTATAGCTTCTTCTCTTATTTATTCTTTTCATATCTACTCACTTTCGAATAGTTTCCCAGTGGAGATCGATTTACATGCATGTGTAGTTGGTTAAATCATTCCACGACATTTATACATGTATCATTGTATATGTATAAGTGAAGGCAGGTAATTTCAAAATAATGTAATTCTGATTCTAAATTACCGAAGTTACTTAATGATTTATGATTGATTTATGGTTGATTTTTTATTGGCTTTTTTGACTTGTTGTTGATTTGTGGTTGATATTTGGTTGATTTGTGTTTGTTTTTGGGTTGATTTGTGGTTGATTTTTGGTTGAATTGTGGTTGATTTTTGGTTGACAATATCATTTCCCAATCCATAAGAATTCACACAAAACTCTTTTTGATTACTGAGATGAAAGCGAGTTAACATTTTCATAACTCGGATCTCCACTATGCCAACTATTTGGAAGGGAGAAAAGAAGAAATGGTGAGAAAAGACGAAATGTGAGAATAAAATGAGGGTTAGATATGTGAGAGCCTAATTCATAACTTTACTAGGTCAAATACCATAAATAGATCAAGTATTCATAACTTAACTAGGTCAAAATTTACCTAGTTAAGTTATGAATAATTGAATATTTAATATTAATAACTCAAGTAGATCAAATATTTATTCTGAATTATCATTGATTATATAAGTTCAACCTTTAAATCATCTTTGCTTTGATTGACCGATTAATTCGAATAATAACCTGATTTAATTTCATGAAACTCCTTTTATTTATTAATTAACTAATCAATTAATCAATTACTCAATTAAAGAGTACCTGAGGAAGGAACGCTAGCCCTGACAGCGTGCTCGAGAACTCTCAGAACTTCAGAGTGACGGAACTTTCTAGCGAACCAAGCGGCGTCCCGTCCTGTGAGGTTCACAGTAAACAATCAATAAAAATATATATATTTATTTATAATACACTTACAACGGCAGTATCACTACGAGATGATAAAAGGTGATAAATAATTAAATACAATGATAAGAGATGATAAGAGCTGACAATAATAACCTATATTATCAGTCTAATAAGGGTACTGATAAGAAATGAAACCTGTTTTATCTGTCTAATAAAGGTACTGATAAGAAATGAAACCTATTTTATCTGTCTAATAAAGGTACTGATAAGAAATGAAACCTGCTTTATCAGACTGATAGAGGTACTGATAAGAAATGAAACCTGTTTTATCAGTCTGATAGAGATAATGATAGGAAATGATAACCTGTTTGATCAGTCTGATGGAGGTACTGATAAGAAATGATAACCTGTTTATCAGTCTGATAGAGGTACTGATAAGAAATGATAACCTGTTTTATCGGTCTGATAGAGGTTAGCTCCCTTATTGATGAGGTAGTCGCAAACAGCAGCGTTACCTTTCTCAGCAGCCAACATTAGGGGCGATCTGTGAAGCAACAACAACAATACAATTACCTATGGTGAAGCAACAACAACAACAACACAATTACATGTGGAACCACAACAGCAACACAATGACTTGCGGAGTATCAACAACACAACTATTACCTGTGGAGCAACAACAACAACACATTAACACGTGAAGCAACAACAACAACACATTAACACGTGAAGCAACAACAACCACACATTAACACGTGAAGCAACAACAACAACACATTAACACGTGAAGCAACAACAACAACACATTAACACGTGAAGCAACAACAACAACACATTAACACGTGAAGCAACAAAAACAACACATTAACACGTGAAGCAACAAAAACAACACATTAACACGTGAAGCAACAACAACAACGCATTAACACGTGAAGCAATAACAACACTACAATTACCTGTGGAGAGAAAGAGTGAATACTACTAGAACAACATAAGAACCGGGAATAGAGCCTTACAGAGTGTATCAGTCGTTCCATAGGCAAATTTGATTTCTCAAAAAACTCTTTCACTCGTCAGACAATAATTCTTAAAATTTTGCACTCTGATCAGCTCGATCTACGATTAACCAGCCAATTAAATCTTCATCTCGTTACTTGTCGCTTTACACGCTTTGCTATTGAGACAATCAGTAGTTCAGTGAGCTAGATTTATTTAGAATCTTTCATTTACTAGTTCAATAGTAATAACGAAGACTTAATGTCCGTTTCTTCAATGATGATGTCAGGGACGTCCCCCATCACATTTCACTACAAATCATAGATATGCATATATTCATAGATATATTGTAGAGTTATTTACAGTGATTGTGAGTTAAAGGCCAATCAAGAATTTAGCGTCTCTACGTAGTCTCAAGAAGGAACAAGTTACGGAAGAGTCTGGGGTTAGAACATCGTACCTATTGTCTGCTACCCGGTCATTTAAACATGTAAACACCGGACTCAGTAAATTAATACAACTGAAATGATCGATATATAATTGAATTAATTTAAGAGAACTAACCTCCTGTCGCAGTCCGTATCATTGACATCAGCTCCATTCTCTATCAGCAGTCTGCATACAGAGGCTTGTCCCTTCCATGCAGCATAGGATAGGGCACTTCTGCCGTTCTGTTGTATCAATCAATCAATCAATCAATCAGTCAATCAATCAATCAGCTCCATTCTCTATAAGCAGTCTACATACAGAAGCTTGTCCCTTCCATGCAGCATAGGATAGGGCACTTCTACCATTCTGTTGTATTAATCAATCAATCAATCAATCAATCAGCGCCGTTCTCTATCAGCAATAAGTTGCAGAAAGTATGAACAAATATCGGACCGACGAATAGATAACGAAAAACGACATAAGTGTTTTTGCAATGTAGCATTAAGAATGATATACATAATTCTGTAAGATCAGTACCTCAGACAACATAACAACCATCATCATCGTCATCTTCCCTCTATTCCCAGTTTAACTAGGGTCGGGATACGAATTGACCTTATCCACTCCTCTCTGCCCCACACCATATCATCAGTCAGTCCCCTATAATTTATTCTATTCGCTTTATATAATCTTGTAGCAATTTATGGAGCCCAGGCGCTCGCCATCCTAATGCCACTTCTGATGTTGGTTTAGATCTTAGTGCTTTAATCGTCTTCTACGACACGTGCAGTAACCGGTTGGTCTATTCTTCAAACAACCCGAACACAACACGGGGACACTAACAACGTGAGGTTTTGATAAGAGTTTACCTACCCTATCTTGCATGTAGACAGGAGCCTGGCATGACAACAACAACTGAACACAACCCAAATGACCCCCCAAACAAGCGTGGTGTAGCACTGAGAGTAGCTCATGGTCTACCAGCACCACACTAGCTTCATGCTGCTCAGTCAATCAATCAATCAATTAAACCATCAATCAATGGATCAATAAACAATAAATCAAACAATAAATCAATCAATCAACCAATCAACAAATCAATCAAACCATCAATCAATCAAACAATAGAGAGGGAGGGAGGGAGATGGAGGGATAGAGAGATAGAGCGCGAGAGATAGAGAGATAGAGAGAGAGAGAGAGAGAGAGAGAGAGAGAGAGAGAGAGAGTTAGAGGTCTAATACCTGCAGCAGAGCCTGTGTTATCTCATACTCAGCGTTCCTAACAGCGCAGTGTAGAGCAGTTCTTCCTGTGTAACACATAAGAGACTCTTCGCAACAAGATTTCGTTATATTGTAATATAAAATTTTTTGCATGAAAACACATGCAGATTTGTGAGTGAAAAGCAGCATATGAGCAGAAATATGTACCTTGGACCTGCCGCTTGGCAGAACACTAAAGAGAGAGAAGTAGAGAAATGTTGGTAACCGCTTAAAATCATGCACAGCTAACAGAGTATACAAATTCTAACTATTAGAAACAAATCGGAATTGACAGGTACTGTTACTTTCTGTTGCCCTGGCAAAAGGTAAGTCCAAGATACATATTCCGCGCACATTCAGATTTCACGCTCCATAAAGAGCACTCTAGCGAATAACGAGTTAAATCCATTCCTAAAAGGTTATGTTTTGCCTATCACTTTATCGAAAGGACTATTTGTAGTTTGACACAGTTCGAATCTCACTATCACAGAACTATCATCAGATATTTCTCACTTCAAGGACATTGGGGAGCTTACTTCTATACTGAATGTGTCAAGGACTGGCTTCGGAGACATTTATTTCCATTTCTACACGTTGGAATTTTTCCCTACAATTTCAGCATCCGCACTGGAGATTTGCTGACATAGTTTTGAAGAGCATTCTCGTTCAAACTATTTAAGGATATGTACTCACTTATTCATTTATAGTTTAAAATGTCTGTTGATATGACTTTTGTTCAATTGCTGATTTTCTTTGTTCTAATAAAAAGGCCTTAACCCTTCATATTTAACAGTTCTCAATTCTAGTATTTCAGAGCAAGCCTTGAATACTCTCTTTGAAATAAATTATACCCTAGACACTTACACGTCAGAGCCAATTCAGTAGCACAAAACATCACCCATAGCTTAGAATCATATGAGCTCACAAGTAACACAGTAAATCATCATCACCTTCATGATACAATAGTGACATGAGAGAGGTAGATAATCCCTCAATGATAATAACAACGAAATAATAATAATAAAGGTTTAATGTCTGTTTCCTCCCACAAACATGATGTCAGGGACGTCCCACCACAGAAAGGCGCTAAAATCGATTCATAAGAACGACTTGAACCAAAACCAGCGCTAAGCAGAAAGAAAAAGGGTCTTAAATTTATGCCAGTAATTCTATACTTAAATAGCGACACACTACTGAGTCATTATGACTCAGCTCTGCATTGTAGAGATCAACGTTTGGTTGTTTACAATGTGTACTGAGGAATTAACAGACTATGATACAGCCTCTCTATCGCACTTAGCAACATGATCTTATACACAAATCAATGTAAGCAGGAGTCTAGGGTAGAGGCAGAGCTTGTCGATTATTTAATAATTCTTTGTTGATAGTATCGCTTACATGACCATCTGAATAATTGTCTGAACGACTGATTGATGGATGATTGATTGATTGATAGATTGATCGATTGATTGACAGATTGAATTAGTGACTGACTGAGTAATGGATTGATTGTTTGACTGACTAATGATTTGATTGAATGATTGATTGGTTGATTGAATGATTGATTGATTAATTGATTGATTTACTAACTACCTGTGAAATCCCTGACATCGACATCTATTGGTTTAGCAGAGAGAAGAACATTGACCAATTCAATCTTTCCTTCACACACCGCCAAGTGCAATCTAACAATGCGTCACAGCATAAGAGTGCAAAACAATACAATACAATGTAATACAAGTGTAATCTAGTAATACGATACGGCATGAGAGAGTTCAATATTAGACAGTACTATACAAGTGTAATCTAGTAATACGTCACAGCATAAGAGTGCAAAGCAATACAATACAATACAATACAAGTGTAATCTAGTAATACGATACAGCATGAGTGTGCAATACAACACAATACAATACAAGTGTAATCTAGTAATACGATACAGCATGAGAGAGCAATAGGCCTACAATACAATACAATACACATGTAAACTAGAAATACGATACGGCCTGAGAGTGTGCAATATAATGCAATACAATAAAATACAAGTGTAGTCTAGTAATACGATACGGCACGAGAGAGTAAAAAAATACAATATAATGCAATGCAATAAAACACAACACAATACAATACAATACAATACAAGTAAAATCTAGTATGATAGAGTAGCATGATACAATATGATACAATACAATCTGTAACAGAGTATAACTAACAGATTAACATGTAACATATTAGCATGTACCGACATCGCCACTGGCTCCAGTCAGTAGCGATGTCGGTAAGATACTCAACCGCGGATCAGTATGAGCGGGGTGGGCCCGCCCGTCACTGACATCGCTTTCGAGTGAGGAAACTGACGTTAACCTTAGCTTTAACTAGAGATCTACAGCAAAGTGACGCTAATAAACTAGCTCATAATTAGTAAACTAGCTCATAATTAGTAAACTAGCTCATAATTAGTAAACTAGCTCATAATTAAAGAGGGTTTTCACTATTTCCAATAATTCAATGATTCGAGATGAGCACTCATGGCTGGAGTCAGTGGCGAAGTCGGTAAGATACTCGACCGCGGATCAGTATGTGCGGGGTTCAAATCCTGAGCTCGCCCGTCACTGACATCGCTTTCGAGTGAGGAAACTGACGTTAACATTAGTTTTACCACCTTTACTCACGCGGTTAGGCCTCTGGAAGGATCGACCTTTGATGGGTTGACCTTTCTCTTAGAGATCAACTTGTTCACCTCATCCTTAGCTCCTTTCTCTATCGACTCCACTAGCTTATCATCCAATTTACTCCAGTCGTGCGCCTACAAACACACACACACAAGTTCATGATGATATCAAGGGCTTCAATGCAGTACTGGTTTAGTATGATAGCAGATATTTCTGGTAGATATAAGCTATCTTTTAGTCGTTTAATCATTGCACTAGAAATGATTACTGGCTTAGTGTAATTAGTATGATAGTTTCTGGTGGATATAAGCTATTATACATTTTAATTTTAAGAAATCGCTTTCTTCAAAACATACGTTATATTTACATTTCGATAGAAAAATGAATGTTGAAACAAAAATAAAAAGCTAAGGCGTAAAAATTGGTAATAGCTTTAAAGTGTGATATTATTGTTACTAAGTATTATTATATATAAATTAAAGTATGGAATCAAGTCCAGTAGCAACTTGTTGTGTGTTCACATGGAATCGAAACTGTGATCTCCTATTTCAGAGTCAGCTGTGTTGGCTACAGTCGTAAAATTTAAAAAAGTAAACGCGCAATATAGTGAAATGATCAACTATGTTGATATCTATAACTTTTAATATCACATATTTAAACCGTTAGGCAATTTAGACCATTTTCCGTATAACCAGTCCAGTGAATGTCCGAGATTTTACTCGCAGATCAGCGCGGCTGGGATTCGAACTCAGGATGGTTCAATTCACCTCAGGATCTGTCATTTAATGCTTCATGACGTTATACTACGCTGTTAAGACATTCAAATATATGTATGTAATGTTTTGGGTGATTGATGGGAACATAGAAACAATGACCGCACTTGTACTTTTGCCGTTTAGTTAGAACGACCAAGTACAAAGCGTTTCCCGCCAGCCGACTGGTTATTAAATGCAGACCTGATTTGATAACAACAACAACAACAGTCAATCTATAAACATTCACTCTATCCCTACTGAAACGCCTAAATCTACCAAATGGTAGGTTATGCCAACAGGATATGCCAATATAGTCAGAGGTTAAAGTGGGAATTGAGAGCTTTTGGAGGAACGGTAATGATTTTTAGCCCCACACCTGTAGCCTAGTGTATTTATAAATGTCTTAGTATCTAATAATTTCTAATTATTCTAATATGGGCCCCTGCAAGGGAACAAACCTCAGAAAAAATGAGAGCTAGGGGAACGCAGTTATCCGGCTTTCCCCCACCTTAACCCCTGTCTATATGATAAGTTTGTTCAAGCGAAATCTAAATTAGAATATCAAACATATAAAGTCACCATTGGAACAGGTCGGGATTTAATGACTTTAGTTGCCCGCTGTTATCCTATGATTCACTCAGCCGTTCAATCCTAGCAAAGTCATCGGCGATTATTAATATTATACATCGACTTACAATCTGTAATCAATAGATATACGTGTAGACATTCAAGTAGACATACATATACATGTAGACATACAAGTGCATAATATTATAGACAGTTACAATATGTAATCAATAGATTCTGCTAACAATTTCTCCATATCCATCTCGCTAAAAACCTCTCTCTCTCTCTCTCTCTCTCTCTCTCTCTCTCTCTCTCTATCTATCTATCTCTCTCTCCCTCTCTCTCTCTATCTCTCACTAATCCCATACTGTTTTGCTCATGACACAATCTTCTTTTACTGGTTACTATGTGCTCAGTGGTTCATAACAAAAAGAGCACACCATCGAGTTAAATATTGATTCCTTCATAACAGTTCAACCACCCTTTTACAATGTTTCTCTCCTATAAAGCAATTAAATAAGCGCTGCGGTGATGTACCACCTCTATCTTCAATATCTACACTAGTCAACTCTTAACAAGCACTTACACATCTGCACTATTGTCATTACAAAATGAAATGTCTTAATAATGAAAAAGTCATGTGATTAATTTCCCCTTGTGGCCTCTGAAGAATAGACCAACTGTAAAATGCAAGTGTTGTAAGAGGGGGGTAAGCAAGAAAACTAATAAAGGTATAGGAAAACTACCTCACACACCATATTATTCCCAAGCTATAGGATACAGGAAGCTGTTAAAAAGACCTAGTCTTTTTGATAAAGGGATTATAAAAGGATTAATTTGCTAATGGATGAAGCCCTCTCTATTGATTGTGAAAGCAGACTTTGAGTAGTAATATGTACATTGAACCTGCGGCTTGTCAGATCATCAGAAACTGAGATAATAATTTAATAACTTATTCATCAAATGACTGACTGACTGACTGATTGACTTAATAATTGTTTGGTGAATTGATTAATTTATCGATTGATTAATTGTGCAATTGATTGGATTAATTAAAAGATTAATTTAATGATTAAATGATTGATTAATTCTATAATTGATTGATTGACTGATTGATTGATTTATCGACTGATAATTGACTAATTGACTGAGAGAAGTAATTGATTGATTGATTGATTGATTGACTATGAACTGACTACCATCAATAAAACAAAACTTGTAGAATTATTATTAATAATTCATTTCGTTTATTTCATTAATGACAATAATTGTCTCGCATAGATAATTTATCTACTGCCAATGAACGTTCTTTATTGTTTAATTTAATCCCGTGATCCAACTGAGGAAGTGAATTGTTACTATATAAGTTAATGCTAAGCTATCGCCTCCTGGTGGTCAAATTATTCATTGCATAATTAGACCATTAATTATTCTAAATACTCGGAATTCTTTCCACGAGGTTTTGATACATAAGCGCTTTACAGTCAACATTAAATTAGCAATAACGACTAGAATCATTCATAACGGCCATTTACAATCTAAATGGAATCACCTTTTTAATCCCGGATGTGGAATATTTTATCTGGAATGTGGGATTTTTATTCCAGGAGTTTGGATTTTAAATCCGGATTGCAATGCAATACAAATAACAATCTAAATGATTGCTGATTTTGTTTTTAACTGAAATTTTTATTCTGATATGAATTCATGCTGTAGATTATTTTGGACTTGTTATAACTTGAATGTAATAATGTTGTGGCGTGTGATTCTGAAACAAACTTAAACTCTCTCTCTCTAAATGAGCACTCTAGACTTGCAGGGCTATTTAAAAGTATGACTGGAATAAAAGAATAGACCGGTTATTAATAACAGTAATAGAAATAATAGTCATAATTATAGTTACTTTCCTCTAGAAGAATAATCATAGTTACTTTAGGTAATTATGCTTGTTAATTTAAGTAATCATAGTTATATCCTCTAATCATAACCTTATTGTATAAGTATATTTTATACCTAGAAGTACTCTAGACTAATCATAGTCAATACTGATAATTACCTCTAATCATAGTCTAGAATCATAGTTACCTCTAATCATAGTCTATACTCATAGTTACCTCTAATCATAGTCTATACTCATAGTTACCTCCAACCATAGTTAACTCTAATCATAGTCTATACTCATAGTTACCTCTAATCATAGTTACCTCTAATCATAGTCTAGAATCATAGTTACCTCCAATTATAGTTACCTCTAATCATAGTCTATACTCATAGTTACCTCTAATCATGGTTACCTCTAATCATAGTCTATACTCATAGTTACCTCTAATCATGGTTACCTCTAATCATAGTCTATACTCATAGTTACCTCTAATCATAGTTACCTCTAATCATAGTCTAGAATCATAGTTACCTCCAATCATAGTTACCTCTAATCATAGTCTAGAATCATAGTTACCTCCAATCATGGTTACCTCTAATCATAGTCTATGCTAATAGTTACCTCCAATCATAGTTACCTCTAATCATAGTCTATACTCATAGCTACTCACCACGTTCTTCTGGTCGCTTTTCTTCATAGAGTCAGCTGATCACGTGATCTTCTCAACTATAATCATCACGACAATCCTCTATCCTCTGTGTGGTGAGTGACTTCAAACGAAGATTTAAGACAAATAGAATAATCGTAATCCGTTCGAAAATCTTTGTCGAAATGTCAGTTTAGGGCGCCACAATTTAAGACGCCCACTGTAATGTTCCTCCAAATCGTCGAAAAGGACGACAAATAATAGATAATGTTCTTCCAAATCGTCGAAAAGGACGACAAGTAGTTGGTAATGTTTTTCCAAGTCGACGAAAAGGACGACAAATGATATATAATGTTCCTCCGAGTCGTCGAAAAGGACGACAAATAATCTCACCTGACTGCTATATGTTCACAAGTTGTTGATGTTATCACTACGATATTCTAGAGTAGTGGAGTACGAAAACTTTCTGAATGAATCAAAGGACGGTGTGTAGAAGTGGCTGGCAGTGTTGATCCAGTCACTGTGATCCACTGGAGGTCGAAGTGACGCCAGAGTCTAATCAAGAATTCAGTCGCTAGGTGTGAACTGATCGCAGAGCTACACCGAGATGAAATAATTAAAACTTTACACTGGTAGACATTAAGTGTTAGGTATAGGGGACACTCTGCTCCCTTATCTTTTATAATTAAAATACTATTTATATCAAAGTACGTTTATATCACAGGTGAGATCCGAGATACAAATTCCCTAAAGTATATTGTTATCTAAACGTTCTAAAATATTGTTCTCATATCATCATCATCATTATCTTCCCTTATATCCCAGTGTAACCATTGTCGGGATACGAATAGACTATGAAGTTTATCCATTCATTTAAGTATTAAATAATAATAATATTATTGTTATTAATAATAATAATAGTTATTATTATTAATATTATTATTATTATTTTAATCGCTTATTTTTTAAACTTTTAATTAAATAAATTCTATTTTATCTGATTTTTTAGCCCAGGGCCCTTTACAGCCCAGGGCATTTAAAAATAATAATAATAATTTAAATATTGTACTCATATAACTATGATAAATTTATCTGCATAAATATAATTTCTTCAAGCAAGTTAACTCCTCCCCTGATCATATCTGCGCTGATAGTGGTCTGTATGGGCCACTCTGGCTCAGTATGTTACATACAGTCAGGCCTCTCGTTAGCTCTATGCTAATCACAGAACACCTCTCTGTAACTTCTCTCACATCTGATACTGAAAGTTGCTCCAATGTTACCTCTTTTATCTGCTTCAATGTTACCTCTATTATTAGCTCCAATGTTACCTCTATATCTGCTCCACTGATACTTTTTTTATTTGTAAGTTCATAGGCACAAATTCCTGCAGGTTTAGAACATCTCGCTTATGATTGAGGACACCGTATGTCAATCAAATAATTTATTCCTAAAAATAAATTATCATATGCAAAGATTCCTGTAAAGCCTACAACACAGTCCATTGCCAAATCCTCATAGTGTCTGGTTGATTATTCAAAACATATAATTTATCAAAAAAGCAATTGTTAAATTATAGTTTATTAAAGGTATTCGAATTAATTAGAAAGCTAATTTGGAGTCAGAACATCAGATAAAAAAACTGGTGAAGTTAACGTCAGTTTCCTCACTCGAAAGCGATGTCAGTGACTGACGAACCCAGGATTTGAAGATAGAGTTAGGTGCAACGCTCTAGAGTTAGTGTGTATGAGAGAGTATGTAACTACATTGATGTCTGTATTGCATGTTGTTTGTGTAACAGATTGGTTTGTCTCAGCGCTTTGCCAGGCGATTGGCATGTCTGCTGACATATACACAACCGTGCATTAGTTCTGCATTGGAAGCAGCCCGGGGTTAGGAATTATCACGTTGTGCAGGGAGTAACATGGAATATAATTAGCAACTTAACACATTCCTTTACAAAGTATTTCAAAGTAGCAGAAGACCTGAATGCAGTACTGATAGCATTATCAAGTATACGAGTATCTAGTATAGCAGTATCCAGTATAGCTAATTCCCTTATAGAGTACTTGTAAATAACAATAGTGAATTAACTCAACACTTGTGCAATTTAGTAAAATACCTGCAACTCCCCAAGCTATATTCTCGATGTTATAGAGTTCTGTATGACGATACATACAGAACGTATGACGATACATACAGAACGTATGACGATACATACAGAACGTATGACGATACATACAGAACGTATGACGATACATACAGAACGTATGACGATACATGCAGAACGTATGACGATACATACAGAACGTATGACGATACATACATAATGTATGATGATACATACGAAATGTATGACGATATATACAAATTGTATGACAATAAATACCGAATGTATACATACAAAATGTATGGCGATACATACAGAATGTATGGCGATACATACAGAATGTATGACGATACATACAGAATGTATGGCGATACATACAGAATGTATGACGATACATACAAAATGTATGACGATACATACAGAATTTACGACGATACATACAGAATTTACGACGATACAATACAAATTTAAATCATTGACAGTTTATCCAATCCATGTATATAATATACATTTAAACCTATTTCTATTTATCCAATCAACGTTTCACAATGATTATTTAAGAATTTGACGTTTTTTAATGACTTACTGGTAATAAGTCATCATTGAAACATTTTACAGTAAATATATTTTTCCTTCCATTGCTATGTCTGTTTCTATTGAAAACTGTCTCTCTCTCTAGCTCTCTCTCTCACTCTCACTCTTTCTCTCTTTCTCTCTCTCTCTGTCTCTATCGCTCTCACACTCTCTACCGCTTCTCTCTCTCACTCTCTCGCTCTCTCTCGCTCTCTCTTTCTCTCTCGCTCTCTCTCTCTCTCTCTCTCTCTCTCTCTCTCTCTCTCTCTCTGGGTCTAGTGTAAGCGTTGCCCTGTCGTCATGGAAGCTGACACAGTCATTAACAATTCTAATAAGTAATTAAACGCTCAAGTTAACAGCACAGGCATCACTACTACAGGCCTACGATAATTTATACAGAATACGAGAGGATTCGCCAACTTCAATTGCTCATAAAGTAGAGATTTAGAAAAATGAGAATTTTGCTTTAAAACCCAATAGGCTATAGGCTCTATTATATATATATATATATATATATATATATATATATATATATATATATATATACAGGGTGAGTAAAAATAAATTATAACACCTGCAAAAAGTTTGAATATCTCAGGCTATTGTCAATATTTGTAAATTAAACTTTTACCAATTAATAAGGGACTAATTTCTGGTGGGGTGGCCAATTTTCATCCATTTTGGTGCATAGATTGTCCAGTTATGCAAGTTTCAGCAGAGCAACCCCCCATTTTTACCTTAAAATGGCGTTTGCTACAACGGTAAGGGCAGATTGAACTTCATTGACGAGAAGGTAAGTTTGAACTCTCAGTATTACGTCAGTACTTTGCTTCCGGAGCTGTTTGATTATTGCCATGCTCTTCTACCAAATGGTTTCATCTTTCAGCAGAATGGTGCTCCGGCTGATGCATCTCGTCATGCACAGGAAAGGATCAGCGAGAGAAACCCGGATTACATCAAGAAGAATGAATGGCCTCCAAACTCACCGATCATAATCCTCTGGATTACCATATCTGGGGAACCAAGCTGTATCTCTATCAGAAACACCAGCCGAAGCCTAAAAACAAGACAGAACTGCAGGAGGTGCTTTACGCCATTTTTAGGTAGAAATAGGGGGGTTGCTCTGCTAAAACTTGCATAACTGGCCTGTCTATGTACCAAAATGGATGAAAATTGGCCACTCCATCAAAAATTAGTCCTTTAGTAATTGGTAAAAGTTTTATTGTAAAATATTAACAATAGCCTGAGATATTCAAACTTTTTGCAGGTGTTATCACTTTTTTTACTCACCCTGTATATATATATATATATATATATATATATATATATATATATATATATATATATATATATATATATATACATACATACATGTATACATATACATGTATATATATATACAGAATATTTAGATATATTATATATATATATATACATATATATATATAATGTCATCATTTGACAATGGACTGCCTGGCGGTCATCTGCATTTATCAACATTTGATCAGCCAGTGATGAATTTAAAATCACTTCCCACACAAGCATATTCATGTGGCTCACTGATCATTGGCTTAGCCATCTGTCTTTATCAGCCTATTCAATCTTAGTCATCGATCACAGACATTCACACACATACACACTCACACTTACACTACAGTCACACACACAGTCACACTACACACTCACACACACATACATGTATACATCTACAATCACCATCATACCGAATATCGATTAAGCCAATGTCTCTCTTATCTTGTACTTCAGTGCACGCCAAATGGCAGGTTCAAGGTACATATTCATATTCAAAGTCTGCTTTCTCGCTCCATAAGAGCACTCCTTAGATCAACAAGTTAATCCCTTCACAAAGTTTATGCCTTATCCATACCTTTTTTGCCTAAAGCCAATACATGGTTGATATATTGCGGACATGTATGAAAATTAGACTATCGGTTCTAATCTCAGCCGGAGCGTTCTGACAGTTCCCACAGGATGAGGAAACAGACGTTAAACTCTGCTTTACAGGTTATAGGCGTAAAATTAACAGTTCTTCCAAGATAACGGTGACCATGGGGTGTGTAAAGTTATTTGCTACCTGAGAAAGGTTTATAATTTCGACCATATAACAGCTTTACATATTCCGTTTAGTATCGTTTATTTGTTCATCACAGCACAGATTATACAAACAATAGGAACGTGCATGTAGTTTGATAAACAAGCAACAACACAAAAGAGACTACTATATAAGAGCCATAGCTCTGTTCGGTATAACCATAATTAGCAGCTATTACAGAGTCTACTTGAGATGAGATCTATAGTAACTATTTCATAACAGCTTCTATGATAGCAGTGTTAATGTGTATGGCAAAATTTTGTTGTAGTGTTGCAATAGTTTTGTTCAATCTGTTAGATTAAGAATTTCAAAATAATCCCATCTACTGTGTTGTAATAGTAAATTAATTAAACAGACGAAATGTTAAAACTGCCACTATTCTAGCTAGGCAGCAGTGCAATGCTTTCATGATTTATTTTACATTGATTGATTTGGCATATTAGTAATTGATTGATCGATCTGATGAATGTATTGATTGGTATAATAGATTCATACACAGCACGCGGCTCCATAAGCTGATAACATATAAAGCCGAAGAGAACAAAGTTCCACACAGATCATTAGGTATACACGCTGCTTTAGATACGCTAAGCTATTCGGTTTCATTGCTTGAATTTTAATACTCAACTCTCGGGCTCTAGTTCTAGAAACATACTTATGTATCTAATCTGATAGAGACGTATGTCTAAATACATTTCTATCTAAGAGATATGTGTTCGGCTGGAGTCCGTGGCGAAATCGTTAAGATACTCGACCGCGGATCAGTATGTGCGGGATTCAAATCCTGGGCTCGCCCGTCACTTACATCGCATGCGAGTGAGTAAACTGACGTTAACCCCTTAGCTTTACCACCTTGCTTGATAGTTGTAAATGCGTATATTTCTAAATATGATATCTCTCTCTCTCTCTCTTAGTGAAGTGCCTATTGGCAGGTCCATGGCAGGTCCCAAACTTTCTTCTTCCATTCTTCCTTCTATTACTTATTTTAGCTAAACACCTCCCTCAGTTCTTGACTCATACAGTTCTTCTTTCAACTCCTTTTGTTATTTATAGATTGCCTATTAGTATAAATCGATTTAAAATTGTTGTAGTTTTTAATTCATTTATAACACGAATTATAGAGAGCATATGTGTAACTATTGCACTTATGGACTCGTTTGTTGCATTGTTAATCAATTTTCACTCTGACCAATTTAATCCATGCTGACTAGATGACCCGTTTCTATGCTAATATAGACCCAACAAGCCGGAGAAAGAGGTGTTAAGTGCTCTAACGTAGTGAACGAAATGTTTAAAATCTCTCTGTATTTCATTGACTGACCTGAAATATAAGACGACTTGAGTTTCTTCTTTGCCGAGATGACACGAAAGTTAAAGGTGATATTATCTTGTATACAATAAACTACACTTATGGAACTGTTTAACTTTTAAAAGCTAAAGTTCGTACAGCTAAGGTTAAGTTAACGTCAGTTTCCCCCCTCGAAATCGATGTCAGTGACGGGAGAGACAGGATTTGAATCCACACATACTGATCCGTGATCGAGAATACTACCGATATCATACCATATCCTGCCGAATATCATACCGATATATTACCAATGTCGGGAAGGTTTATTTAGATAGTGTTTTCTGTAGCTGGTGCCAGTGGCGATGTCGATAATATATTCGGCCGCGGATCAGTATGTGCAGGGTTCAAATCCTGGGCTCGCCTGTTACTGACATCGTTTTCGAGTGAGGAAACTTACGTTAACGTTCAATTTTACCAGCTTTTACTGACATACAACAACCTGGTGAGTAAAGTAGATTAACAACACCACAGCTCTGCAATCTGGTGAGTAAAATAGATTAGCAACACCACAGCTCTGCACTCTGGTGAGTAAAGTAGATTAACAACACCACAGCTCTGCACTCTGGTGAGTAAAGTAGACTTTAAACTACAGTAAAGTACTCTGGTGAGTAAAGTAGACAGTTTATACTACAGTATATTATAGTGCACTATCTGTGATCCTTAGAAAATAAATTAGTTTCTTTCCTCTATGATCTATCCCAGTTTTTTCAATTGCAAAGTGATCGTTTAATTTCTGATATAAATATTATTTATTTTTAAACATCATAGCGAGCAGGTAAGTCAAACGCAATTATTAAATACTTATTTCAGAATATTGCTCATTAACACTACATGACAAATATTTATTCCAGCATATTGCAGCATATTTTAAATATTTAATAACAAAGAGATATTGCTATTAATTGCCGATAATCCTCTATCAACAGTTATTCAAATATAAATCAATGTCTGATGCTCGAAAACTACATTGAATACTAAATTTATATTGTTTTCGGTCAAGGTTAGTAATTAAGATGTTAACTTTTGCTTCTAATTAAATATATTTGATATTTAATACCAAATATGTTTAATATTTA
Source organism: Enchytraeus crypticus (assembly GCA_905160935.1). Lineage (NCBI taxonomy): Eukaryota > Metazoa > Annelida > Clitellata > Enchytraeida > Enchytraeidae > Enchytraeus > Enchytraeus crypticus. The sequence goes on from CAJHZI010000528.1 coordinate 2,431,913, forward strand.
ATATTAAATCAATACATTCCAGAAAACATCATCTCGTCATTTATAAATAAACCTTTAAAGTCAAAAATGTCCACTGCAGGCTGCCTGTAAGAGTATGTTTTTGGCAAAATATGGACTTTGCGCCTTTTCAATATTATGGACACACGAACCTGGTTGAATATATCGTAGACTATTGAGGAATAACGCTGTGGGGGGAAGAGAATAATGAGTAGGCTACTTGACGTTATGAATTGAGACCAACACGTAAACATCCATTCCGTTACCTTAGACTGACCACCCTGATTTTGGCTAGCACCGTTTATGGACCCCTCACTCTGCTCATCGGCTTTGATTTGGTCTTGGACCGAACTCCAATTTCGGTTCGCATCGGTTTTGGATTCCATTCTCTGCTCATATGAATAGATTTGGTGCCATAGTGATCAATGTTGTTGTAGACGATAGTAGGTAGCACTGTAATTTTGCTGTTGCTGTTGTTGTTGGTGATGTTGCTGTTGGTGTTATTAATGATGTCTTTTGCATCATGATTAGTAAATGTTTTGGTGTAATAATTAAATGTTTAACTAACTGTTCATCCAATTCTGTTTTCCTAGAATTATCCATTCAGCATTTCATATTTCTGTAACTCCATTGAACTAATGGAGAAGCAGAAATATGAAATGCTGAATGGATCTTAGTAAAGCTTTTGACGCAGTTCATCACAGGCTGGTAATTAGACAACATGATATATGAACGTTATGATCCCACGCTAAGCCTTTCTGGACGTTTCCCCGCAATCATTTCTCCAATGCTTGCTCCATTCAACTTCTTACAATGATTTTTGTGTTGCTGGCATGTAATTGTTACTAACCGTTTAACGCTTATTACTCGGCATTATAAATTATCTATATAGCTGTTTCTTTTGCATAATATTTTGTTCCTTTGTTTTCTTATAAGTCGCGTTTTAAATTTTATTGACGTAGCCCGACAATTTTATTTTATTTTTTAATATTTAAGGAATTCAAACTGGTCTGTTAAGACCAACCATTAATTTTGTCCTGACAGACTAAAAGTATTATTAACTAAAGATAATCCAATGATTGCGTTTAGGTAGCATGACAATAATTTTGCAACTATATATTTATTTCACTTACATCTTAATCATAGTCATCATCATCATCATCACTATTATCTAAACTCCAAAACACTTGGGCACAGTCGTCGTTGTATGCTACCTAAGGTGCGCCTCAATGTTACACTGCATTCTTTTATTTATGGCTCTATCGAAGTGTGGAACTCGCTGTCTGAGACGACCATATCTGCTAATTAAGTCACTTACATCTTTTAGGAGTGGGCTATCTTCTGAAGTTTTAACAAACTTTTTGGTTATCATATAGATCTCATTCAATAAGGAAAGCAATATGTCTATAACTAAGTCTGTCTCATTTCATAGCCTAATGTATACACGTGAAGTTGATAGGTTTTTAGTAAATGGATCTGTCAAAGATGTTAACAGTTTATTTTAATAATCATGTTATCATGTTTCATAATATTAATTTTTGAATTTGAATCTGAATTTGGTCTCTAGTTGACCTTGTCCGGAATTTCATTGCACCAGAATCAATTAATGCACACAAATATTTATCATGTTTTAATTAACTAAGTAAATTGCATTCGTAGTAATTGCTGAGTCTCTAATTTTAGATGAAGATTTAAATGAGCTATACTTTCTACCCTGTCTAAGAGATATTCCCTATGACCATTCATAGCAAGTGCACGTAAGTCTTTAGGACATGCTGTAGCGGGATCCTCAGGGTGATCGGGGGATGTCCCCAATTGTAGACACACAAGCCAAACAAGTAGGTCCATGACAGTTTCTCGCAGTAGCTTCTACATTGATCCGTGTGAATCTGGGTAACACTCCAATGATAACTCTGGCGACGATTTCTCTCCAAACTTTTCTCAAACAAGCCTTGGTCTTCCTCTTTCAACGCTGGAGCTCCTTCAATTATGAACGTCTTCAGAATTAAAAAGATTGAGAAGACGATGAGAAGATTCTTTCTGAGCTTCATTGTGATGATGATGTTTAACTTCTCCTAAAATACATATATCAGATCTAACTGATTTCATTAGAAAAATTAATATGTATTAACTGGCTGGCTCCATACATGTATATACATGTTTGGAGGCAGCCTGGTATTTACATCGCAACTGGCTTCCGCCAGTGGCGATATCGGTAAGATATTCGGTCAGTATGATCAGTATTGCGGGGTTCAAATCCTGGCTCTCTAGTCACTGACATCGCTTTCGAGTGAGGAAACTTATGTTAATATCAGCTTTACCAACTTTATATATTTTAAAATTTATTATGTAAATTTATTAAGGAAATAAATTATGTGTAGATAAGTATACATGTAAAGTAGGCTTATAGTGTGAATAATAACAATAATAACTACAATTAGAGTGCTACAGTCATCAATGACAACATCAAGCACTATTGAGCACATCAAGTCGGCGAGCAAAATGAAGGTCCAAAAACGGTGCAAATTCCAAAATCCAGATAATCAGTCCAAAGTCTAATAATAAATCTCAATAATAAAAGGAATTAGATATAAGTATAGGCCTATGTCAAACAGATAAAATTAATTTTAAGTCGAAACAGTTATAAATTAACCTTATTTCGAAAAAATGGTTCATTAACTTTCGTAATGATATGAATCATATGATATCCTGATGTCTTTATCTAGATGTGCAGTAGATGTCTGAATGATTTTATATATACATGCCAATATTATCATATTTATTGCATATCAGCATAGCAGTGTTGCGCGAAGTACTTGGTCAACTATTTTAAGTAAAAGTGAAAAAATGGTTTCTGAAATAAAAAGTTTGCTCTAAAAAGTACTTAGTAAAAAAACTTTTAAGAAAAAAGTTTTTTTTTAACTTTTAAAACTGTTTTTTACTTTTAAGTTAAAAGTACAAAGTACTTGACAAAATGTAGTACTTTTGAGTAAAAACGAAAAGTAGTTTCACAAAAATTATCATAAATTCAGCCCTAATATTTATACCTTTAACTTAAAACGAAGAATTTTTATTTAATTACTGTACAACACTGGCTGGAGTCAGTGGCGCAGTCGGTAAGATACTCGACCGCGGATCAGTAGGCTCGGGGTTCAAATCCTGGGCTCGCACGTCACTGACATCGCTTTCGAGTGAGAAAACTGACGTTAACATTAGCTTTACCAGCTCTTTTTTGCTGAAAATCGATGAGAAACCCTAATAGGAATGATGTTATCTGTATTGTATGGCCTATTATGCATGTACGTTGTAGTCATTGTATCTTACCAATAGGATATCTCGATTGATATCTATATAGGAATTGAACTAACGTTTAACTCTTTAGTTAGAAACATACATGTACACTAATGAATGTTTTCTTAGAAAATAAAATCCTAACATTAAAATAAAATGTAATTAATAATAAACTAATTCAAGACATAATACCACCTGAGGGATCAGTCTTGGCTATTGTAGACAATACTGCAGACAGGGATGCACCGATCAGTCTCCGTCGTATCTGAACTTCAATATCTAGTGGCCTCTTTAAACGCATATTTATATGGTCCAAATGCAGAGCCATCCGCAGTTATATCTATGTTTAAGTTATATTTATAGTTATATCAATCCAGTAAGTTATATCTATATTTATGACTCATCCGCACGTTCAATTGTAAATAGATTATATAAGAATTGTACTCAACTTATAATTTTGATGGGATCGAAGAAAATAACTTTTAGTCGAAATGAAATGTTATTGCGCAAACGCTAATTAAGACCATACAATAAACTATTATTAAAATTGATCGGGTTACGATCGCTTTTATAAACCACTCAAACCTGATATATTTAAATAGAACGCCAGATATTAAGAGTTTTACTGCTTCACTCTTCTCGATGGATTCTGAATGATATCGAAGTTCTCTAGTTGACGACTATGCTCATAAGAGGTGACTACTATAGTAATACTAGGACTGCTAAGTCTTTTCAAAATGATGTAAAATGCGTGCTGATATGTTCTTAATTGACAAAATAAAAAATTCAATAACTTTGTCAATTAAGAACATATCAGCATGTATTTTGCGTAGTTTTGAAAGAAATGATTGCCCTTCAAAATGGCATTAGCAAAACAGCAAAACTTTTATGTGACATATTTGCCATTATTTTTATAGAGTTAATTTTATGCTGCATGTAGCACGCCCGTAATCCTGTGCTAGAAATTTCTTATCTGACCCACCCCTACTCGCAAGACTACAACTTTCACGTTTTTAAAGATATTCAAACGTAATTTCACTATGTTTGGTATAATTGGCTGCTGGTTAAGTGCTGTAAATTACGATATCATAGGTCAACTCCATACGACTTTATTGTAACAAAATGTGGGCTATCAGTTATATAAAACACAGTGTAGCAGGCCTACCTTGCAAGTAAAAATAAAACAATAATATAAGACTATTTCTATTATTATTAAATAAATAAAATAATTATTATTATTAAAATAATAATATAATAATATTTCTATTATTATTAAATAAATTAAATTATTATTATTATTAAAATAATAATATTATAATATTTCGTTTCTGTTTGTTACAGAATGCGAGTAAATAAGTGGCAAATACACGCAGGTTTTCTCTATATAAATGTAGAGGATAAGAAAATCTTATGTCTTGGACCCTCAGTGACCTGTAGTAGTCCAGGTTTTCTACTCGTCGCTGAAATGCATTACAACAGGACTGGACGTTATGATATTTGAAGATAAATTGTGCGCAGCAGTCGATAAGCCTGTTCATCACAAACAGGAAGTTATTCCAGATTCCTTCTGATAGCTTGCATCCACTCTTATTACTATTCCGCTGCCTTCATATATAGCCAGCGTGGTTCGAGTGTATATGATGAGGTGGAGAGGAAATAGAACATACAGAAATAGAACATACAGAAATAGAACATACAGAAATAGAACATACAGAAATAGAACATACAGAAATAGAACATACAGAAATAGAACATACAGAAATAGAACATACAGAAATAGAACATACAGAAATAGAACATACAGAAATAGAACATACAGAAATAGAACATACAGAAATAGAACATACAGAAATAGAACATACAGAAATAGAACATACAGAAATAGAACATACAGAAATAGAACATACAGAAATAGAACATACAGAAATAGAACATAGAACAGAAATAGAACATACAGAAATAGAACATACAGAAATAGAACATACAGAAATAGAACATACAGAAATAGAACATACAGAAATAGAACATACAGAAATAGAACATACAGAAATAGAACATACAGAAATAGAACATACAGAAATAGAACATACAGAAATAGAACATACAGAAATAGAACATACAGAAATAGAACATACAGAAATAGAACATACAGAAATAGAACATACAGAAATAGAACATAAAGAAATAGAACATACAGAAATAGAACATACAGAAATAGAACATACAGAAATAGAACATACAGAAATAGAACATACAGAAATAGAACATACAGAAATAGAACATACAGAAATAGAACATACAGAAATAGAACATACAGAAATAGAACATACAGAAATAGAACATACAGAAATAGAACATACAGAAATAGAACATACAGAAATAGAACATACAGAAATAGAACATACAGAAATAGAACATACAGAAATAGAACATACAGAAATAGAACATGCGCAGAAACACAAATAACTATGGTCAATGAAACTTATTCTGAAAAAACAATGGTAAAGTAAAGTAAACACGCATTATAGTGAAGCGATCAACTATGTTGATATCTATCATTTTCTATTTCCACATATTTAAACCGTACGGCACTTTATTCCATTTTCCGTGTAACCAGTTCAGTGAAAGTCTGAGATTTTACTCTCAGATCAGCGTGGCCGGGATTCGAGCCCACGAGGGTACAATTCACCTCAGGATCTGTCATTTAAAACTTCATGACGTTACCCCTACGCTATTAAGACATTCTAAATGGTCAATGAAGGTTATTCTAAAATCTGTGCTAGCAGCATTCTGCGTTATCTTAAGCCAATAATTACTAGTGATCGCAGAGAGAAAGAGGAAAATAACAAATAATAAAAACATTAACTATAAAATCAAGGAAACCCTTTAGAACATACGGTTGTTATGTATGTAACTCAGAGAATAAAAAGACTTCAATATCTAAGTTGCTTTCATTTGTAGATAATTTTAAATTTTGGCTCACCTAAGGTGGGGGATAGACCCCCCATAGACCTGTCACCCCCCAAGATCTGTCACCCCCCTTGACCTCTCAGTGAACGCCTTTCAGTGAAGGTAATATCCTCTGCGTAATGTACAGTTTTCTTCTAGAAATGTTCCATAACTGGACCTAGCTGTTGTGACATAGTATTTTGAAATGTAAAAAATAATATTATTGCAACTATTGTTTTTCATTTTTTAAATATTATTATTGTTGTGAATGCGGCAGTAAATATCACTTCACGATTAGGTTGGTGCCACTTGGATAGACGAGTGCATAATTGGATAGCAAGCTGGTCTTATAAACAGGAGGCCATTGGTTTACGTTTAGGTCTCCGTTATAGAAGACAGCCCTTACATTTGATTTAAAGCTAAGGTTAACGTCAGTTTCCTCACTCGAAAGCGATGTAAGTGACGGGAGAGCCCAGGATTTGAACCCCGCACATGCAAAGTGATCTGCGATCGAGTATCTTACCGACATCGCCACTGTTATATTACTATTCCCACCGGTATATTAATTAGTAGAATATGACAAAATTATACACAATATGATCTCTAACCCTATTTTGTAAACGCATTGCATTTAGAAAGAATAAATTAAATTATAAAACTTAAATAGAACTTAAATGTGCTAAAACTTAAACATTAAAATTTAATTCAAAAGTATAATTATATAAATGTAGCCATCTGCTGGACCGGTGGCTTAGTTAGCACGTTATTTGACAGCGTATTCGTAGATGCAGGATACAAATCCAGTTCTCTCCCTTCACTGACATGCTATTCAAGCGTTAAACGGACGTTAAACTTAACTCTTGACTTTAACTTTATAAAGCACTGCAGTTGAAACAATATGAATACATGATTTTCATAACTGAAAGACTGAATGTTTGGCAAATTTCATATCAGTTGATAATTATGGTTGTTTATCTCTCTCTCTCTCTCTTTTCTCTCTCTCTCTCTTTCCGTCTCTCTCTCTCTCTGTCTCTCTCTCTCTCTATCTCTCTCAGCTTTCTTTCCCTCTCTCTCAAACAATCGCACCATTATACTAACTTCACCACATTTTCCAGCCCCCACCACCATTTTACACCCCGATCAAAAATGTGAGATTTGACCCCTACCCCGCTCACTATGGACCTCTACCCAGACCAGGACACCCCGCCCCCCACCTATCCCATGGACCCAGCAGGACCCCCCACCTATCCCGTGGACCACTAGGACCCCCCACCTATCCCGTGGACCACCAGGACCCCCCACCTATCCCGTGGACCACCAGGACCCCCCACCTATCCCGTGGACCACCAGGACCCCCCACCTATCCCGTGGACCACCAGGACCCCCCACCTATCCCGTGGTGGGTAGACGGATGGGACGTGAAATGGACGTGAACAGGACAATTGAATTACTTGAACTCGCGGCTTCGGTTGCTCCTCCTCTGACTTCTGATACGAGAAAATATATGGATTTCCACAGGGGCATGGGGGGTCTGGAGAATAAGACCCCCAGGAAAAATATTTGTGATATGTCAGAAAAATACTACCACATTTAAATTTCTAGTCAATAATTTGTCAGCATTACTTTGTAAATATTTTTCTCGCCCCCACCCACATATTTGTGGTTATAGATGCCAGATATTCTCTGTACACTACCACTCCCTTAAATCACTCAACTGTCTCTATTGTGCTACACCACAATGCAACAGTCTTCTATCTAACCTCTCACGAGTCACTCAAGCTTCTGCATTTGTTGACTTTCTCTCTTCTGTCACGTTGTTCAATTGAAAGGATCTCGAATTTCAAATGGTTGTTCTTATTTGCAGCTCTTCTTACTGGTTTATTTGATCAAATTTAAGCAATTATGTACAGCAAACTGCTCCATTTCAGGTAACTATCGAGAAGAAATTCAGTGAAAACTGTTCCACAATCTGGTAAAGCTGGTAAAGCTAAGGTTAACGTCAGTTTTTGCACTCGAAAGCGATGTCAGTGACGGGTGAGCCCAATATTTGAACCCCGCACATACTGATCCGCGGTCGAGTTTCTTACAGACTTCGCCACTGGCTTCAGTCAGTGGCGAAGCAAAACATAAAATATCTCTCAGAGAATCATCCTGCTAATATTTACCCTTATCACTACCCAATATACACCCCTATTGCTACACTAATATATATATATATATATATATATATATATATATATATATATATATACATATATATATATATATATATATATATATATATATATATATACATACATGTATATATATATATACTCTTCTATCTTTAGTCACGCACATGGATGCAGCAGGTATAATCTGAAAGAAGCTGAGGAGAATGAAATAACGGATGATTAGCTAAGAACTCTGAACAAGTGCACATTGCATGCACTGCAGTCACTTCCAGTTTTTAAACATCTAGAAACAAAACAATCGTGATAAAAAGTAAATAGAAACATTTAGAAAAAATTGGAAAGTAAAAGAAATAAAAACGTACAAAATAAAAGGAATGCAGGATAGTACAGTGTTTGCGTTTATTTCAGTACAAGCTGTGGTGATGTGCGACTAGGTGTAACCCGAAACAGCATCAGCAACAAGAACAACAATAACACGACGTCGGATTTAAGCTTAAGATTTAAGTCGGATTTACTATTTTACATCTTTATTCTACCTTTGTCGTTGTTGCTTCGAATGTAATTTAATTTTCTTTAGTTTTTCGTATTGAAATGTTTACATTAAAATCTACTACACACACGTATCACGCAGAAATTATGTCTCCAACTTTTTCCCTGCATGATTGCTAGCATTGCAACAGTATCCTTATCAGTATATTATTGTCCCTATTACTCCATTGCATGTCTCTATCTCTTTCTCTCTCTCTCTCTCTCTTTCTCTCTCTCTCTCTCTCTCTCTCTCTCTTTCTATCTCTCATAAGTTCTAACAAAACGAAGTTTAAGGCGTAAATTCCTTTTTGAGCATTGTCTGCCACCTCACTAGTAAGTAATTCATAATAGTTAGAGAAATCGATTCACTAAATAACAGTGGTTTTAGATGTATTCCTATTGATTCCAGCCATTGGCGGTATCTTACCGACATCGCCACAGGCTCCAGCCAGTGGCTTTGTCGGTAAAATACTCGACCGATATCAGTATGTGCGGGGTTCAAATCCTGGGCTCGCCCGTCACTGACATCGCTTTTGAGTGAGGAAACTGATGATGACATTAACTTCTGTAGCTTTACTTTTAGAAGTAGGTTACTTAGACTCATAAATTGAAAATATTAGATCTGAAGCAGCTTTCCGTAATCTTCCTCGCTGTTATTGTGGTCTCTTAGGAAACAGTTTTCGGCTGGTCAATTCCTAAGCTTGCTAGCCAATCGTGGAATTGCTACCTACTTATGTTATCGCGTAAGCCATATGAATCGTTAATATATTTATATAATATTGTCCATGTTATATTATCAATCAATAGCAGTTGAGAGTTCTAGTATGATGAATAGTAACATGTATCAAGTCCCGTACAGGACTGCTGTAACAGGACTGCTGTAACAGGACTGCTGTATCACTGCAGCATATGCAAGTCTTACTGGCTGCATTTGTCTTATTTATTGTCCGTGGAACTGCTTTGAAGAGGCCGGATAATCGAGGATTACCATCCAACGATCACAGTGACATACTACGAGTCAGAGGAGTGGGGTATAGCAGGATCAGGGATATAGGGACTTCTTGTAATGAAAGAGAGAACTGGATTTATTCAATCAATCAATCAATAATAATTTAATGTCCGGTTCCTCGCCATAAGGCAATGTCAGGGACGTCGTATCATGTTTTATTTAGATAAAACACATGTACTTGCTATGTAATAATACATATACGAACAAAATGTATCCTAAATAAGTATAAACAAACGTATTAAAGTAATCGTATATAGGCCAAAATACGAAGAAGTGTATAAAAATGAACACAAAGCCATCAAAGAGGCATATGGTATCCTATCGAGCTAACCACCTGGTTATCATTCATCGTACTAATTAAAAATAAATAAAAATAAATTTATATGATAATGACAACAGTTAGATGGCTACAGTCATCAAGACAACATCGAGCACTATTGAGACAAATTCAAGCCGGCGAGCAAAAAGAAGGTCTATAAACGGTTCAAATTTCAAAATCCAGAAAAGCAGTCCAAAGAAATGTATGACTTTTGTAGACAAAATTTTCCTGAAATTAGACAATGTCCTTTTTAAGTTACTTGCTATGCACTAAAGTACAGAGGATATGGATAAGGCAATGGCTCAGAGGTAAAGAATTCAAATACGAACCAATAGACTCACAGATCAACTCTAACTTTACCCTTAACACTGACTGGCTACTGCCAAAGAAGTTAATTACAGTAAGAATTAACTAAATGATTTCTACTTCATAAGATGAATTTCAAAAGACACTGCAATATGTCCCGACATCAAAGATAAGCAACAAGAAGGCTTCGTAACTGAAAGATAACAGGGCTAGAATGGGGAGGGTAGCAGGGTTAGGATGAGGGGGAGGGTAGCAGAGTTAGGATAGAAGGGGGTCGATTTCGGTTCCTCTTATTCGGACTCGTTTTTGTATCAACCGGAAACATCTGGATGGGGTAAAGTCTCATTTATGTAGAGTTATGGAGCTATTGATCCGTGGTTCGATACCTGCTTCTACTGGTCGATCGATTTAAAGAAAGCTTCGATAAGTTCTTCTGATTAACATGTCAGCTGTTCAACGCTTTGTAGCCCTTTCTTCAATAGTTCCATATCTTTGGTCTTGTTCTGTAAATTTTGAAGTTGCGCTCTTGTTTAATAGATATCAACTTCTTTATTCATCAACACTTGACAGAAAGAATAGTAACAGAACAGCATAAACATAAAAAGTAGGATAAAAAATGAACACCACCAATTACACTGAGTTACAGTTAGCCTAATTGTATCAAAGTACTCACTTCATACATTCTATTATTGAACTATTCTCTTCTTCTTCTTTCTCTACGTAGCGTCACTTTGTGGACACCAGAGCAGCCTCTTTTACCTTCTGTCTCCACTGATACCGGTCCTGGGCAAGATCATACACGTCACTCTGTGCTAGGTTATTGAACTATTATTATACTCACTTCATACATTCTATTAATATCTTTGGTTTCTGCTAATCGGCTTTGATTTACTTCAATAGTGCTCTACATTGTCGTTAGGTCAATAGTGCACAATGTTGTCATTGACAACACAAGCACTCTTATGGATATAAGAATATTTAAAAGCTCTCATCAAATGTTTGCGTGTTGTATTGGAAACTATTTCAGTTTGTATCACTTAAAGAAACTTGAAAAATTCCACTTACGTGTAAAAATGATCATTCAGAATATTTTTAAAATTGCACCCACATTACATTTTTTTGGAGAAATTTCTTCTGATTGACCATCTCCTCTGTTAGATTTAAAGCTTTATGATGAAACCTATATTATATGTGGTTCATAGGTTGATGGCACTGTACAAGGGGGTGAATTATCCATGTGGTTCATTGTTTAATAGCACTGTACTAGTAGGTAATTTACATAAACCACAACTAAATTGTTGCTAATTTATTCACACACGAATGGAATGCAAACTATACAGACTAAATATTCATTCAAAAAGTCATAAAAGACTAAAAAATAAATCAAATAACGAATAACTCTGTACGAGAAAGTGAAAGGAGCTGTACAATAATTCTTGTCGCAACCAATATAATAATAATTAGCAAGGGTTAACGTCCGTTTTCTAATACTAGGATGATGTCAGGGACGTCCCCCCCCATCACAAATGGTGACCACTTAACTACATGTAGGCTAACATTAAAAGTAGTAGCTGTGTATTGAGAGCTTTAAAACTGTTAAACAGATCAACTCAAATATTCTCAATAAAACGATTTATGTCAGACAAAAGAGTATTCGATATCTTGATATACTCCGGGTTTTCCCACTGTTTCATCTGCAACTTCACGTTCACCCTTTAAAACATAAACTGCTTGCTTTAAGTCTATTTATGCTTCAGATCAGTTTAAGAAATTCCCTAAATCTCTGTTCCGTAGAATTCAGCATTCACAGCAGAGTAACCGAGCAATTAAGTACTGGAAGTCCAAATTAGATTCCTTCAATCCGCGTGGAATGGGTAATCAGCAAATCCTGTGATTTAATGCTGACATCCCGCCTCTGCCAGATCTTCCATTGTCTGTAGAGACTCAAATTAGAATAAATAGAAAGAAAAACTAAGCGCGGAAACCGATTGAAAACAATTACCATACGAGTATGTACAGATTAGTCATCGACCATAAATTTATCTGGTACTAAATTGATTCAAATCTCGATTGAAATGAAGAACGTGGTAACTTAGTGATGATGTTAGAATATTTTCAGATTACTATACAATGGCACGCGATAACAAACTCTGCTAATTTTATTGCAGTAAATAAATGCAACACAATAAAATAATGTAATGTAATGCAATGTAATGTAACATATAACGTAATATGCGATGTAATGAAATTTAATGTAATGGAATCGAATAGCAAATTAACCTACAATTTAAAATTCGACTCCTGACCTAGAATATTTGGACAATTTCCATATTTATTCAAAATTTAATTGGAATATTTCTTAAACCGTGATCAAGTTTTAAATGAGGGATGATTTAATAGACATGTCTCACACGAACGACTGCATTTATCACTTGAATATAAATTCCCTTCTTGCAAATTACGAGATTTAAAAGTTACAAAAGAAATATAGTGCAATAATAACACTGTGTAAGAA
>CAJHZI010000528.1:2450000-2491501 GCA_905160935.1 Enchytraeus crypticus
ACATGTATATATCAGCAATAGGTAATAACACTATTGTAATTTCTCAAATATGTAAGTACAATATATTTCTGTTATAGGCTAGTGCAATATATTTCTACAGTACTATAGTTACTGAGTTACTGTACGTAAATTATATTTCTTTAATACAGGAGGTTGGAACAAACGATACGTATAGTACTTAGTACGCTGTACTTCTGCGTGTTGATTGGATTGTAATGTTGAAGTAAAATGAATAACTACCAATGTTTGTTACTTAATTTATATGCACACCGTTCAGGCGTCGTGTCATATAATCAATCGATATTTCTCAACACCGAAGTTTTGTTAACCAACTGGAGAGAAAAAAGCGTTAACACAATTTATTGGAATAGCTCTCTTATACATCATCATCCTCCCATGAATCCCAGTTTAACTAGGGTCAGGATACGAATAGATTGTCTCAAATCCTCTCTGTCCTACATCATATCATCAGTCAATCTCCTATTTGAGACTTTTCCTTTCGTTTAAATTTTGTAGCAATTTCTGGAGCCTAGACGCTCACCAACCAAATGCCCTTTCTGACGTTGGTATGGATCATTGTGGTTTAGTTGCCTTCTACGACACTTGAAAGTCACCTGTAGGTCCATTCTTCAAACAACCCAGACACAACACGAAGTAGCTGTTTTATGCATAAAGTTCTTTAGACTATCGATCAATGAACTTTTGAGACTATCGATCAATGAACTCTTTAATAGGGTACTTGCTTATTGCTACATTGTATTACATTCTGTACCATGCGTAGCTCCGTCACTAGAATAGATAGGTATTGAGATATTACGCTACCAACTATATGCTATAAAGATGCGTCTACTTATTTGTAATTATATTCTAAGCTATTCGAAGTATACCTCTTTGAGTTACGCACACTATTTGAAGAATACATTTCTTAGTAATACTGTTTTAATGGAACGTCTCGCAGTCGCTCTATTTTAAGCACGCTTCTATTTATGCTCGCACATAGCTGTATATCACATAGCACATAGCTAGAAGTTGAAGTATGAACGAGGTGATGTATTTAAAGATGCGTCTACTGATCTGATATTTTTGTGGTTTGAAGTTTTAATTTGTCTAACGTCTTGAGGAGTTTTAAGTCCGTCATAAGAAGAGCTGTTTAATTGGAAGGTTGTTTGAAGCTTTGAGACTCTTCAAGTTGTGAACCGATTTAAAGTCAACATCTTGCCCGTCACGTCCGTCAATAAATCCACACTATTATGCGATGACTTTAAAGTTATCTTATGCCGTATTAGCTACGATTATTGTCGTAGAAGTTATGTTTTAAAAGTTACTTCTTCTAAAATAACTAAAAAATATTAAAAAAATATTTTTTCTTATAAATATTTTTAAATTTCTTATTTAAAAATATTACCCTATAAGTTGTATGTTCTATTGTACAAGTCATAAGTTATGATGTACAAGTTTTGTGGCATTAGTTATAGGTAATGTTGTGTAAGTTATATGTTATGTTGTATCAGTTATAAGTTATGTTGAATAAGTTATGTTGTATAAGTATGTCGCATACATGTATGTTATATGTTACGGGGTATAAGTTATAAGTTATGTCGAGTAAGTTATGTGTTATTCGTTTTGTGGTATAAGTTATAATATATTGTTTAAGTTGTGTACTAGAAGTCGTATAAGTTGCGTGGTTCAAGTTATAAGTTATTCTTATAAGTTATGTCGCCAAGTCATCTTAAAGTATTCATTCGCATAGTATTAAGTAGTCTCAGTGACTGACAGATAAAATATCTACATTATATGTATTAGAATTTGTCGTGAAATCTTTTGGGGTATTTCTGTTGTTAAACCCTGTATAAACACGCCGTTTTCTCATCTATTTATCGCTCGACCGCTGCACTCTGCATTCATTAATCTATTTATCGCTCGACCGCTGACAGAAATTGTCTCATAAATACGTCTAAGCTTTTCCTCTTCTTCTTCTAACACCCAGATCTTTCACGCCTGTCCTACTTCCACAGTTCTTTACGACAAAGTTGTGTGCCCCATCGGTTGCAGCGTCTCGACCACTCAGCCGTATCGGTTAGAGCGTCTAGATCGCTGCCCTTAGCAACAAAAAACCCTACTAGGTTGACAACTAAATCAGATATTTGACACTAATCGGATGTTAAACTATGGTAGAGCGATAGTCTCAAAAAAGCCATTTTGTTTCTGTTTTGATTGAAAAAGAGTTCTATTGTTAGAGTTCTGGGAAAACATCAAATAATTTTATCAAATGAATCCAAACAATCAAACCACTTTATCAAATGAGCTCTAGAAGTCAAACAACTTTATCAAATGAACCCAAAGGCTATCAACCCCACATAGACGAGTTAGTAGCCTACATAGGTGGGTTATCAGCACCACATAGACGGGTTATCAACCCCACATAGACGGGTTATCAACCCCACATAGGCGGGTTATCAGCCCCACATAGACGGGTTATCAGCCCCACATAGACAGGTTATCAGCCACACATAGGCGGGTTATCAACCCCACATAGACGGGTTATCAACCCCACATAGACGGGTTATCAACCCCACACATGCGATTGGTTGGCACTTGGCTCAGTTTATAGCTGGTATTGATCTTTACATCAGCTACGTGTGATGTGTGACATGTACAAGACAAAGACTCTAACCTCATGTCGAGTGCAGCTCAATGTGTATGCAGGGGTCAAAGCTTCCACATATAATACAATTGCCATTTTATCTGTTGAATTCTTAAATAAAGTTAGTAGTAGTAGTATGCACTTATGTGCACCGATGTGTGCAAGCAACACTTGTAGGTACGTAGGTACGGGAAATCGTAGGAATCGTAGAATCGTAGAAAGGAATCGTAGGTACGGGAAAAAGGAGGCAACACACTAGTCCCAATCCACTCCACTATATAAAAATGTTTTAAGCTTAAATATAATGAAAACTGTTCCGAGTTAATCTTTAACACGGAGGCCCTTATATCTGATGCTATTCGCTACTAACTTGGTCACTGATTGGATTTTTGTAAACGTCGATTATCTCGATAAAATACATCTCAGTTTCTTTAGAACTTGTTATCTAACTTCCCTGACAGCATTCAATGTATTAGGAAACGGACGTTAAACCTTTATGACTAGTATTCTTATTATTATTAATATTAATATTATTATTATTATTACTATTATTATTGTTATTATTATTATTATTATTATCTCGGCTTGTAATATACTCCTCAATTAACAGCCTATTACGGGTGAAGTGCCAACTGCCGAAGCCGTTACTTTATAAAGACCGTTACTCTTCGATTAATTAGCAGATTATTTAATACTTTCGTTTAATTATCCGCCATCGTCACTGGTTGGAGCCAGTGGTGATATCGGTAAGGTACTCGACCGCGGATCAGTATGTGCGTGGTTCAAACCCTGGGCTCGCCCGTTACTGACATCGCCTTCGAGTGAGGAAACTGACGACGGAAGCATTAGCTTTACTAGCTTTTTATCCAAATATTTCTCAGTAGGCCTAATACAAATTTGTCACAGAAAATCTTTAAGCAATAATCAAGCCTCCCCCTACACTTGATTTGTACTGATAACATCGCCAGCCTGTCCCAGGTTATCGATCTATCCATCGAGACGGGCTCGTTTTACATGATTTCCAATGTAAACGATGATGATTCCTTCAGGCCGATCGATTGTCACACATTGTCACACGTTGTCGCACATTGTCACGCATTGTCGCCTGTGTTTGAGTTGTAAGCCGCTGACAAAGCCTCGAGTGTAGCGAGTCAATATTAGCATTGATAGGTTGCTGTGTAGAACGGTATGAGTTAGAGAATGTTTCTCCAAGGTCCATCAGGTAATAGTAAAGGTGCTGCTCTAGTCTGAATGTTATCTAAAGATCCGGTTGTATTTGTAGGAATTCCTTGATTTAACTTAAGATTGCAGGAAAGAATTGCAAAGATGAAGCCTTAGAAAAACCAAGTTTTCGTCAGTTTTCTGTTCGATAGCAGGTCGGTGACGAAGAGAGTTCTGGATTTGAATCATGCGCCTACTGATCCGCTATCGAACAAAAATGCTTACTTTCCGCCGGCTAGGCAATTTTCCAGATAGCTCAATTCAGTTCTTCAGCTGGTTCGATATTTATTTCAGTAGCTGAATTGAGGTTTTATGTGTCAATGTATGATTTGTAAGAATACAGATATTTATTGACGTACTGAATGAGAAGAAGAACCATGAGACGACGAACGACGACAACATTTCATCATAGTACTGCTCTATCTCTCTCTCTATACCAAATGTTCTGTCGAAGTTCCCACATAGCTTTATGTGGCTCTCTCTATCTCTCTCTACCTCTCTCTCTTGATCTCTCTTTCTCACTGTCCCTCTCTCACTCTCACTCTCTCTCTCTCTCATTATCTCTCATCTCTCTCTCTTTCACTCACTCTCTATCGCTCCTCTCTCTTTCTCTCTCTCTCTCTCTCTCTCACTGTCTCTCACTTGTTCTCACTCTCTATCACTCTCTCTATCTCTCTGTCTCTCTCTGTCTCTGTCTGTCTCTCTCTCTCTCTCTCTCTCTCTCTCTCTCTCTATCTTTCCTAGCAGTGCTTGACTGGCACTGTTTCATGTGAACAAGACAAAGAGTAACAACAGGATAAATGCGAATTTGTCTCTCTGTGATAGAGTACTAATATTGTGTGCACATTATGTGGTGTGAGCACTTAATGTGATTTGTTCACATAAGTGATCGTGCATAATGATGAAGATTACCAGTGTGAGTGGAAGAGTGGAGGAGTAAAAGAGTGATAGAGTGGAAGAGTGGTAGAGTAGAAGAGTGTTAAGAGTGAAAGAGTGATAGAGTGGAAGAGTGGTAGAGTGGAAGAGTGGAAGAGTGGTAGAGTAGTAGAGTGGGAGAGTGGAAGAGTGTAAGAGTGATAGAGTGGAAGAGTGGAATAGTGGAAGAGTGGAGAAGTGAAAGGTGCCTGTATTGACGGATAGAAATGGAATAAAAGAAATAATTGACCAGTTGAAGATTAGATCATCACAGTCAATGTTAGTTTGAGTTATATAGAATGGCAGAGTCACATAGTAAACATAGAAATTTATCCAGTGTCCCCAGCATAAGAATGGTTTCCCTTACTCAACTTTTAAGTGAATCATCAAGAGATCCTCATAGTGACTCCTTGTTACAGCTGTGAGTGGAGAGCTTCATTTCAATACTGTGTTTTTATTATTCTTCCGTGTTATTGTTATTTTTAAAGTGTGTTATTGTTATTTTCACACTTTGTTATTGCTATTTCTACACTCATTTATATTGTTATTTTTACACTGTGTTACTGTTATTTCTACACTATTTTATTGTTATTTTGACACTGCATTATTGTTATTTTTACACAATTTTATTGTTATTTTGACACAGTATTATTGTTTCTTTTACACTGTGTTATTGTTATTTTTACACTATTTTACTGTTATTTTTACACTGTGTTATTATTATTGTTACACTGTGTTTTATTTTTATTTTTACACTGTGTTATTGCTATATTCACAATCTTTTTTTAGTGCCAAACTGTTTTATTGTTTTAAATTCTCAGAACTTAGTACTCAGGATATCAAAGCAATTCGTAAAATTCATAAAAATATTATTATGCAGAAGTAAAGTAAAGTAAACACGCATTATAGTGAATAATCAACTATGTTGATATCTATCACTTTTAAAACCATATGTTTAATCCGTTAGGCAATTTATTCCATTTTCCGTATAACCAGTCCAGTGAAAGTCCGAGATTTTACTCTCAGATCAGTGCGACCGGGATTCGAACCCACGAGGATTCAAATCACCTCAGGATTTGTCATTTAAAACTTCATGACGTTACCCCTACGCTATTTAGACATTCTATTTTTATTTTTTTATTTTAGAAGCTTAAAGGTTTTTCTGAAGCGTTGGTAATTTGCATGACTTCTAAAATACCGTATGATTTTTGCAATAATTTTGACATTGTATAATATATATATATATATATATATATATATATATATATATATATATATACATGTATGCCTATATATAACTTTAGAAATTGGTGTCACATTGTTACATGTATTAACACATATCTTAATTGCAGTATATTCACAACTCTAACGAGTTCTATAAACTTTCATAATCATTTTCTTTATTTTCAAAATCAAAA
The DNA here is from genome assembly GCA_905160935.1 of Enchytraeus crypticus. NCBI lineage: Eukaryota > Metazoa > Annelida > Clitellata > Enchytraeida > Enchytraeidae > Enchytraeus > Enchytraeus crypticus. The sequence goes on from CAJHZI010000528.1 coordinate 2,456,199, forward strand.
TTTAATTTCATCATCTCCTTACTAATCATTTAGATTTAAGCAGCTTGCAGTCGGTCGCAATGTTATACCGTAACTAAACACTTCAATATTTATGAAATCTCAAAAGAATTAATCATACCACTTTTAATCCCGGTTATAGCGTACTTCAGTTTATTTAAAAACTCTTTCAAATCAGCATGCTGTTAAGAAAATCGTTTTGTATAGATTTTGTTGAAGCTGTAGTGGTCTAAGGAAGATTAAAATGTGTGACAGTGTTAAGAGAAGGCACATCTGCAAGCATTGAAAGAGGTGAAGTATTATCCATAGATTAGCTCTGCATTGTTCTGTACATCGAGTTCAAACCTTCTTTGTGCAGAGAGATTATAAAGCAATATGATTTGTTGAATTAGAGCAACACATTTCTCTCCTAGCTCCTATACCTACAGACAATCAGCGTCAGTGGTAACGCTGCATACACTGTGAACATTACTGCAGAAAATGGTAACACTGCGCATTCACTGCCAACATTTCTACTGAAAATGGCAACACTGTGAACATTTCTACAGAAATTGGTAACACTGAGCATTCACTGTCAACATTTCTACAGAAAATGGTAATACTGCCAATGCACTGTGAACATTACTATAGAAATTGGTAACACTACACATTCGCTGTCAACGTTTTTACATACAATGGTAACATTGCACACACAATGTGAACATTTCAAGTGAAATTTTATGTGATTTTTATTAAATTTGTGAAATATGTACCTTGCAGCGCTGTAATAATCGCTTTTCCCGTTATTCAAGTCTTGCTTTTACTCTCTTATGCGGTTCTTTGTGACTCTATCGCTGTCAACGTTTTTACATACAATGGTAACATTGCACACACAATGTGAACATTTCAAGTGAAATTTTATGTGATTTTTATTAAATTTGTGAAATATGTACCTTGCAGCGCTGTAATAATCGCTTTTCCCGTTATTCAAGTCTTGCTTTTACTCTCTTATGCGGTTCTTTGTGACTCTATTGCAATTCTCAACTGTTATGCTTTCAGTCTATCTAACATCTATTGGATAATATCTATCTATTATCTCTGTATTATCCATGTATTTATTGTATTTATTTTATTTTTTAATATCTATTAGCTATTAGATATTAAAAACTACGCTATTAACAGAACTCTCGATACACTCTTATATTCATACTTGCCACATATAGTCATCGTTTAGAGCTCTGCTCAGATTTGGCAGCCTTCTCATCATCATTTCGTCTTCAGGCTGTCGAGATATTTCTGGAAAGATAATAACGGACATTTCTCCGCCGACCGGAAGTGGCTGATTTGTGTAAAAGAGGATCTACCGGAACCGGAAAGGCAGGAGCAGGAGTTCCTTGTAAGCTTCCGGTAGAGTTTTGTGTTGACATGGATCGTTTATTAAATATACGATATTTTCCTTCAGGAATTCAGTATTTTCTTTGTTACTTCAATGTTTTCTTGTTACTTCAATGTTTTCAATATTAATTCAATGTTTTCTTTGTTAAATTCAATACTCTCTTCGCCTCATTCAAACTATCTTAATGCTAAATCCTATATTTTCAGCAACATTCGATGTATTTCTTCTCATATTCTCTTGTAAAGTAGCAATCGTCTCCTTTGCTACGTTTAACATTTTAAAATTCTCCATTATTTCTCTAAGAGTTTGGATATTACACAGCTGAAAGCACAGCGGCAGTTAAAAATACCATGTAGACTAATAGCTACTGTTGTGTAGATATAGGATTTAAACAAAGGTTATATCTTGGAGGAATTGGACATACAGCTATCACTCACAATGTAGAAAATATATGAAGTTTTTATTTAATTATATCCATAACCCGAAGCTAATTAAGTTCTGATTTTTGTTTAGTATAAATTATATTATACTATGACTCTTGCAGTCACAGATCTCTAATTAGTGTAGAATGTTTTACATTATCAAATTTCGTGCTGAGAATGTAAGGAAATCCCACGGGAAAACCCATGGGAAATAGTGAGTGTTATTATCGGAGAATTATTCTTATAGAATTTCTGTTTGGAATTATATTATCACTTTCTTAATAATATTTCTCTCTTTGCAAGAAATTTGTCAAGAATTATTTATAATTTTTTTGTAAGTCGCTAAAGTTGAACGATAATTGAAGCAGGCCCACTTGTCGATTCAATCATTTAAACGATGGACTTAATAAAAGATATCATCTTAAACAGAAGATTCAAGTCTCAATTATTTGTTGTAACTTTGTGTTATTTGGCTACTGAAAGATTTTACTAAGTTCTCACTTGTTTTGAAAATTTATCTTTGTTGAGGTAATATATTGACCAATAGAAAGCATCAGTTGAATAAACTTTTTATTTCATTCTCTCTCTTCTAGTGCACTGTCTAACGGTAGGTCCGTAGTATATAAGTCTTCCAACCCTTTCTATCCTCAATCTTCCTTTTCATCTCTATATATGAATTTGTTATCAGATCATCCAACATCCCATGTCTTGGTCATCCTCTAACTATTTTCCTTTGCATTCGTCCTTCTATTCTCATGAACTTATTCTATTAATATTCTCTTAATTATAAATAACGATTTTAATGATTTCTTTTTATGTGTTTTATATTGTTCTTGATTGACCTATTGTTGTCCAGTGGATGGGGAATAGAATCAAAGTGATTTATCCAATATAATCTAATTAGCTTTAATTGAATTAGCTTTAATCAAATTAGCTTTAATTGATTTAGTTTATGAACGATTTAGCTTGTGATTGATTTACCTTTAAATTGATTTAATTAATTTAGATACTGGATTTACTCTAGATTTATTTAGCCTAAGATTGCGTTGGGCTTAGGATTGATTTACCTTATGAAAGATTTAGCTTATAAAAGATTTAGCTTATGATTGATTTGGCTTATAATTGATTTAGCTTATGATTGATTTGGCTTTAGACTGGCTTAACTTATGATTGATTTGGCTTTAGACTGACTTAACTTATGAAAGATTTAGCTTATAAAAGATTTAGCTTATGATTGATTTGGCTTTAGACTGACTTAACTTATGAAAGATTTAGCTTATAAAAGATTTAGCTTATAATTGATTTAGCTTATAATTGATTTGGCTTTAGACTGACTTAACTTATGAAAGATTTAGCTTATAAAAGATTTAGCTTATGATTGATTTGGCTTTAGACTGACTTAACTTATGAATGATTTAGCTTATAAAAGATTTAGCTTATAATTGATTTAGCTTATAATTGATTTGGCTTTAGACTGACTTAACTTATGATTGCTTTAAATTCTAAAATATTAAGAAATTTGACTATTTTATAAGATCATATTTTATTTGACTATTAAATAGTAAAAACTTTATTTGAAAGTTTTACTCAACGTGTAAAGTTCTAGAAGTCTCAGTGTATGGACTAGAAACAAGTCTTGCTATAGAGAGTATATAGACAGCAGCTCTTTGAGTAGAGCTGCTGTCTATATCCTCTCACATCCGCAGCTGATGAGCAGCTTATGAGCAGCTGATGAGCAACTGATGAGCAGCTGTTGAGCAGCTGTTGAGCAGCTGTTGAGCAGCTTATGAGCAGCTGATGAGCAGCTGATAAGCAGCTATTGAGCAACTGTTGAGATTTAGCAGCCTGTGATGACAATGGACTGATACACTATGTATCAGACAATTGACTCTCTTAATTCACTTCCGAGCAGCTTTCTCTTCCTCGAGAGATCCTCATTCAACAATTCAACCGAAGATTTCCTTCTCTCACCACCTCTCTCTCTCTCTCTCTATCACTCTCTCTCTCTCCTCTTTCAATCTGTCTCCCTCTCTCTCTCTCTTTTTCTCTCTCTATCTGTCTTTCTCTCACCATCTCCATCTCTCTCTCTGCCACTGTCTCTCTCCTCTCTCACTCTCTCTCCCTATCTCACTCTCAGTCTTTATCTCTTTCCTCTCTCTCTCTCTCTCACTCGCTCACTCTCTCTCTCTCTTCTCTCTCTCTCTCTCTCTCTCTCTCTTAGTTTCTACTTGAGAGTTCGTCACTATCTCTCATTCACTTCTCTCATTCACTCTGATCTCTTCTGCCTCTCATTAGGGTTTCAGTATTGAAACAATTCTTTCTCTTCTCCGACAATTTGTTGTCCTATATTTGTACGTGACAGATTCTTGTAGCCTAGTGGTTAGAGAGTTAGACTCCTTGTAGCAGATTATTCTTTAGCAGTTCTGCTTAAAGAAGCGTCAAATGCTTAAGAATATATATAAAAAATTACTAGAGGGTCCAAAAAACATCAGAGAAAATGTAACAGTCAGATGCTTAAATCTCAACTGCAATGAGTCGCATTTCATGCCCATTTATAAGACAATATCTATTCAAGTCATTAGAATAAGACATTACTTACCATCCTACCTTATATCTATTCTAGACATAAGTTGGTGTAATTCTTAAATGTGGCTATGTCCTACCTTATGTCTATTCTAGACATAAATTAGCGTAATACTTAAATGTGGCTATGTCCTACCTTATATCTATTAACATAACATAACGACACTAGGTCAGAAAGCACAACTGCTTGTTTGAGACCCACACAAAAAAAAATTAAATTAAAAAAAATAAAACTTACCTACACACCTTGCATAGCATAACATATCTTACTTAATAACCAGTACTAGTACAAGAAACCAGCACACCTGTAATATTAACCTGTACACTAACAGGTACAAATACTACTCAATATGCTAGACTTAAGTTAGCGTAATACTTAAATGTGTGGCTATATCCTACCTTATATCTATTCTAGACATAAGTTGGTGCAATTCTTAAATGTGGCTATAAAGGAATCAGTTTAATAATGCTTATTATTAGTATTCTTAGCTATTTGAGTGGGTAAGCTATCAGTATTTAATATTTAGTTGCTGAACGGCTTCATGAGGCTGTAAGGTATGAAATGTGTTGTGTGTGAGATGTTGACAGAGATAAGTGGAGTGTTGTATACATTCTGACACCTCACTTTCTTTCTACGACGACTTCCCATGGAAGACTCTGATGATATCGTAGTAACTGTGTTCGTACACAGTGAACCAGTGCATCATTGCGATAAACTTGCATTAAGTTGCAAAACCTGCTTTAAGTCTATTTCACTTCTTTATTTGTTCTTACGCTTTCTAATCATTCCAGAAATTCTGTTTGCCAGCCATGGCGCTCAATCCAGAATATGGAAATCTTAACAGCAATGTCCGGAACCTTTTCTTTGCTCGCTGACCTGGGATTTGAACTCCGGGATCCTAAGTCACTGATCTTATCCATAGAGTACTCTTTTCAGGTCTAAGAACAGATTGGAAGCAACGACTGTATCATTTAAGATAAGCTAAAGATAAAATAAGAGCTAGGCGTGTGTTAAACGGTTATAGGTCTACCTGTGATATTATCTCTCCCGCGAGTCAGATTTAAGCGCAACGTGAAAGTCGATTAGAAGGTTAAGTCCTACACCCGCTACACCCCTCAGGCACCTTGACACCCCGCTACACCCCCTATACCACGGGGCACCCTGGGGCGCCCCGTGGCCCCGTCCCTGTCACTGTCGGTTAACCTCATCCACTTCAAACGATCCGCCCGGCGGCTAGCGGTCGATCCTGGGAAGAACTCCCGGGGCGGAATTCGATCCCAGGCCTGTGGGTTCCAGGCTATGGATTCCAGGCTGATCCAGTATAGATGAGCTAATGGTGTGAGAGGCTTTTGTTTAACTCTCATAATTTGATTTCTTTATTCTCTATCTCCCTTTTTTGTATTGATTATTTGATTTGAAAATCGACGAATGCTGTCAAGTTTAGCAAATATTGTACATCGAGGTGATATATAAATATGAGAATTGTGAATTAAATAATAATTTTGCGGCATTTGAAGATTTTAAATGATCAGCAAATATACTAAAATCGGTTTTAGCGTCGATCTATTCTCTAAGGTATTAACACTGGTGAGCATAAATTAACATATACTGACCCAATGTCCTAACCGATCTGCCACAGGTTGAACCGTAAATGTTGCAGAATTTTATACAAAATAAGTATAATAAATAAATAATGAATAGTAAATAATAAATAATAAATAATAAATAAAATATTAAAAGGGTTAAAAAGAGGTTAAGTATTTTTCGTTCATGCAAGAGTTCTCTTACATGTAGCTGTATGTGATTATACTTGTAGTTTAGTTATGTGTGATTTTATCTCTAATTCCTCTATTATTCCATCTCTCTCTTTCTCTCTCTCTCTCTCTCTCTCTCTCTGTCTCTGTCGCTCTCAACTCATCTCCAATCAATCACCGCTTATATATTATCTATTCCACTCGAATAACCCCAGTGATAGGAGATTTCGCCGTTGCCACCGCGCATAAATCGTCTTGAATGTTATTCTTACATCATGTTTTCATTTGTGTTGGATTCTGTTTTCATTGCGCGTGAGAAACAAGTCAGAAATGCTTAGAGCTTTCAAGCTAATGCAGTTTAGAGCAAGTCCAATCGGAATGCAACTCTTATAGTATAGAACTTGAATTCTGTAATGCAGTGAGCTCACAGTTTATCGCACGTTTCCTCTTCCACACATGACGTCACAGTCGCTTCCTCTATAACCCCTCCCCCTGTTTACGCTGAGTACTCTTACGTACTTGATGTCTGGGATAAGTACTGTATAGTACCAGAAGTAACTTATTGTAGGGCCTAATACAAACTAGTAAATACTTCTTACAATACGTATTAGTATAAAATGCAATCAAGATTTAGCGCCCAGTTTCACACCCGTGGGTGATGGCAGGGAGCCTCTATGGGTGGCTCTCTCTCTCTTAGTGCACTGCCTACTGGCAGGCTCATGGTACATAACGCCTCCACTCTTCCGCCAGTCTCCACTCCAGTCTTCCGCCTTCCTCTTCATTTCCACATATGAGTACGTCTTTAAATCATCTAACATACCTAATCTCGGCCTGTCCCTGACTCTTTTTCCTTCTATTCTACCTTCTATGACCTCTTTTAATAGACCTTCCCCCCTTATAATGTGTTCTGTCCATCTCTTCTTCCTATTTCTTAATACATTTTATGGGTGGCTATTCTACTATATTCTGGCTGGGGCCAGTGGCCATATCGGTAAGATATTCGACGGCGGATCAGTATGTGCGGAGTTCAAATCCTGGGCTCGTCCGTCACTGACGTCGCTTTCGAGTGAGGAAACTGACGTCAGCATTAGCTTTTTTACTTTTGTAGCAACAGTCATAGTTTCCGTCGGAGTCGAACATGAATGATGAACATTAAAACAGTTTCGTATCTCTTGTTGTGTTACAAATCGATCAGTTGTCAATATTACTCTTGGGATTGATTCCAGTTACATGTAAATGTATTTACGTATAGTTCTGTTAAACATAGAGCGACCATTATCTACATGACTTCCAATTGGACTATAAAGGTTTCGTCAAAATTCAAACTCAATCTTTCAAAATAGTATATATTCTTTGTATTTTCTTAACAATAAATCAAAATATGATTGCACTCGTGTATTTTTCTGTTTCTAAGTTGACTGTTTTAAAATATCGTGTATCTCGTATCATGTAAATCTTTAAATAATTTCATGCTTATGCAGCATTTCAGTTCAACAGTGAAATTTAAATCTATTAACAGAATTGTTACATGGAATTTTAACAAGTTAACAGAAAAACTGAGGATATGCGTTGAGCGTGTAACTAACTATCTGAATCACAGCTGAGTATTTAAGGATAACTTAAAACATACCGTTTGATACTCACGCGGATATTTGTAGTAATTTCCGTATATTCAGCCGATATAGGATTAAGCAATTTAAACATTTTAAAATGTTTAAATTTAAATAATTTAAATTAAAGGTTCATCGAATTATTATTTCGTAAGTTTAAACTTAATTTATACTTTTATTTACTCTTCTGCTCTTACTGGATCAATATTTCACTGACGTAACTTATTGACGTTGAGTGATTTGATTGATATTGATTTAACTTCCTCTATTGATTTAATCGATTGATATTGATTTAACGTCCTGCACGTGATCAATGATATCATCAGTAGGTAACCAGGAAGCTGTCCCAGTCCAGTATGGATTCAGTGGACTCATGGACTAGTGTGATAATAAACAGATAATATATTGATCTTACGAGGTGACCAGCAGATTCCATGACAGAGAGCTACAGACAAACAAAATAATAGCAGATAGACATAAGGATAGACATGCAGACAGATACCCACACTGACACACACGCAGACACACTGCAGACACACACGCAGACACGCATACAGACATACATGTAGACGGGCACATACACAAGTAGACATTTAGACAGGCAGACTGACACGCTGACAGACGGACACGTAGGCAGACATGTAGACAGACCGACAGAAACGCAGACATACAGACATACATACAAACAGACTCGCAGGCAGAGAGACAGACATACTGTCGGACACGCATACAGACAGACACGCAGTCAGAGAGACAGACATGCAGTCAGACACGGAGACAGAGAGAAGAACATACAGTCTGACACGCAGGCAGAGAGACAGACACGCAAACAGATAGACACGCAGACAGAGAGACATACAGTCAGACATGTAGACAGACAGACAGACAGACAGACATACAGACAGACATGCAGACAGACATACAGACAGACACGCAGACAGACACGCAGATAGGCTGACACGCAGACAGACAGACATGTAGACATACACGCAGTCAGACACGCAGACTAACACGGTGCTGATCGTATCCAGGATGCTAGTACGCAATCAATCCATCAATAAATCATTCCATTGATTTCTCGCTGCGCTTCAACACCTTCTTTCAGTCTATACAGTTACTTTATGATGATATCAATGCGCTGATCGATGAAGTGATCCTCTGTGAGAAGTTATTAAAGTTGAGTAGTGCAAACGTTAAAAAAAGTTAAAACTTTGAGATTAGCAGAAGAGAAAAACGAATAAAATAAAATTTGATCTTTGTAAAGTTGGTTAAATGTATAAAAATGTGGTTGAAACTCTTTAAATAATTATAATTAACACACTCGGTAGTATGGCGCAACGATTGGGCGTCTAGACTGTGCACTTGTATTTTAAATCTCTAGGCCTCTCGCTTCAGATGCTCAAATTGAAATTCGCAATAAAATTTTAATTGTATAGTATTTTATACTTCTCTCTTTTTATTTTAATACTCCTCAGCACATTTCTTATGCAAATTGGTTTGGGTGAATTAATCTGAAGTGATGTGTGCTATAGGGACGTCCCTGACATCATCCTTGGATGAGGAAACGGACGTTTAACCTTTATTATTATTATTTATAAATTGAAATCCGTGAGTTAAGGATATAACAGATAAAATTACTGAGTTACCGTCTGATTCAATTTACGTATATATAGAATTCACACTGTTTTCTTCGGCTTCTGTATTCTAGTGATTTATATAACATACTTTTTGGTGTGCTTGCTTTTCACAGAATCTTTGTCACTGTAAATGTGTTTATTTTGCATAATTTGATTTATATTTATTCATTGAGCTATAGATATACAAGTGTATAGGTACATACTGTATATTTATATTTGATTTAAGTTTATTCTTTGATTTATAGATATACACGTGTACATATGTACATACTGTATACTTATATAATGTATTTCGACTACTCTTTACTACTACTTTTACTACTACTACTACTTTTACTACTACTACTTTACTACTACTACTTTTACTACTACTTTTACTACTACTACTTTACTACTACTACTTTTACTACTACTACTTTTACTGCCACTACTTTACTACTACTACTTTTACTGCTACTACTTTACTACTACTACTTTACTACTACTTTTACTACTACTACTTTTACTACTACTACTTTACTACTACTACTTTACTACTACTTTTACTACTACTACTTTTACTACTACTTTTACTTCTTTTACTACTACTTACTTTACAGAGTTTTCAGTGTTGAGCGTTGAAATGTCGAGCTATTTATGCAGTACTTTACTTTAAACTATCCCGGGCTATTAGTAATTATCTTCTCGAAGCAGTAATTGTAGCATACGGTTCTGTTGAAGTGAAATCTGATAGGTTTGAGGTTGCTAACATTGTTCTATTATCTCTCTCTACTCTGTTCTACCAGGTACTGAGCCTTCGTGTCAGACATCATTAGCATCAAACCATCTCAGGTTTGTAGCCAAGCACTACTGGATATTATTAGTAGCAATACTGTAGCATTTCTACTGGATACAGTTTATAACAAAACTGTAAGATATCGTTAGCAATATCTTATAAGATATTGCTAGCAATATCTTATAAGATATTGATTATAAGATATTGCTAGCAATATCTTATAAGATATTGCTAACAATATCTTATAAGATATTGTAGCAGTACTGTATTATTACTAATAAATATATTTAATAGCAATAATGTAGCATTTGTTATTAGATATTGTTATTAGTTTAACTGTGGCATTGCTACTAAGTATTGTTAGTAGCAATTTTGTAGCACGTAAATTTGTAGCTACAGCTCAGAGTACCAATTCAGCCCAATTCGGGTTCCCAGTCTAACTATTTAGTTTAAAAACGTTGAATCTCGTTTAGTTTATGGGATAATAATAATAAAGGTTTAACGTCCGTTTCCTCATACAAGGATGATGTCAGGGACGTCCCCCCATCACATGTCACTACAAATCGATTCACCCCAAACGATCTGAAAAAACACGTGCTGAAGAGAAATAAAAGATCCTAAACAGTGCCGGTCCGGTGATCAAAAAACAGTCAGGCAAGATGAAATAAAATATATGGTGGGAAGAGATGTGTTTTCAACTTACAACCGAAAGTGGAAGTAGTAGAACATGAGCGAAGATCAGGAGGCAGAGAGTTCCAAACAGTAGGAGCGGAGAAAAAAAGGATCTTGGACTATGCTTGATGAACGTTTGAGAAAAACGTGCATTTAAAAATAAAAAATCAATCCGTTATATTTTAAGTAATGAGAATACCTTATTTGTAATTGAGTGACTACCTATGTTTACGCTACATTATTAATTAGATTTAAGGCTTGGGCCTTCGCTTCACTTGGCTGATGAGGCAGCCAATCACTCGACCTTGACTTTTAGGATAAATGCAATTGTCCATCGCACGGTTAATTCTACAACAGAAGCAGCTGCGCTCAGAGTTGTTTCATCCCGGGGGGTTTACCCATTGAGTGGTCTGATAGATGAGGGAATGGGCTGGGGGTGGGGGCACTCGCACCCATTTTCTGGGGAGGGGGGTGACGCGACGTTGCCTTGCCGTATATGTGCAGCAAATTACGATGCGATAAATTATCAATCAATCAAAAAGAAATTAACGTCCGGTTCCTCGCCATAAGGCAATATCAAGGACGTCTCTTTATACTTAAAAGCCTTTCGTTTAGTGATAATTTGTGTTTAATTTTAAACAAATACTAGTAAAACCAGAATCAGCCCATTTTCGTCAAACTACGAAGAAAAGTTGACACCTCCCTCGATTAAGTCTAACTCCTCTGGAATGAGAAAAAACGTCAGGAGAGGAGCTTAGAGTGGGAGGAGCTTAGAATGTGAGGAGCTTAGAGTGGGAGGAGCTTAGAGTGGGAGGAGCTTAGAGTGAGAGGAGCTTAGAGTGAGAGGAGCTTATAGTGGGAGAAGCTAAGAGGGGGAGGAACTTAGAGTGGGAGGAGCTTAGAGTGAGAGGAGCTTAGAGTGGGAGGATCTTAGAGTGAGAGGAGCTTAGAGGAGAAATAGTTGATAGGGGGGAGATTAAGGGAGGTGGGCTCCATTGTTCACCCAAGCGCACCTCGACTGCGCCATTGAAGGCCAAATTCATCAGCTAATCGTCCTCTCCCCCCCCCCCCCCCCCCTACTCTTCTCTACTGACCCCTTGACGCAGCCACGTTGACCCCTGAGTCCTTCACCCCTTCCCCCTGTCTGATCAACCCACACCTACCACGTAGATAAACTGTTTTCATAGAGGAGGAGGCTTGCTGAGTGAACTATGGGTCCATGGTATATAACGCCACTAAGAGAGATAGAGAATCACTCAATTATAAAGCACAATACAACGATGCTACTGAGATCTACAGAATCTCTCCTCAAGCAAGCTCTGATGTAACAGCGCTATCTTAGTGAAAATCTCTCTCGCTGTATCTGACCGGCCGCAGATCTTAGAAGAGTTGCGAGATAGTAAAGTGTGAAAGACTTTTTGATTAGATCCACCTGGACTTAACTCTCTTATATGAATCAGCAGTTTATCTGAGAGGTCATACATCTCATATTTATACTTTTAGTTTGTTGGGCAGACAGGATACTTGGAAAAAGATCAACCAAAAACTACATGAGCTTGTAGTAGCCGGCATTTACAGATAGGCCGGCTAGTGAAGAGCAAAAGAAAATTTTCAGTAACCAGAATTTAAAAAAATAGGTTTCTTAATAAACGTATGCTGCAGGTCACTTTGCTTTCATAGAGTCACATGGTTAATAGTAAAAAAAAATTAGCTTTGGACGTAACTATGGAGAGATATGACTGAACTAAAGTGGCTCAAATAAAATATTTTATAATTCATAGCACAGGTTACCCGAGAAGTACTCTACTATCACATTCATTGCATTGATCACCAAAATAAAGTAACATCCACAATATATTTACATGAATATTTAGCAAAAATAGATTTAGTAAATAATTTGTAAAGTGTTATTCTGGAAGTATTCTAGTTATATTTAGAAGAACCACATGATATTTATATAGCTAGGACCCGGGTCACCGACTCCATTGACTGGTGTCGCTTTGCTTGATGGATCAATAACGTAGAGCTTTGGTTTCATTCGACACTTGCTAATGTTTGACTTCCATTACTGCTCGGATATCATTTCAAGTAAAGTCAGAATCAATGAGACGAGAGTTACATTGTAACGAGAGCTGACAAATATAGAGATAAATCTAAGAAAATCAAATTTAACTAATTTTCTATTGTAAATTATAATTCATTTTTTACTATTATTTATATAGTAAATGTTTCATTGCTCACACCATTCACAATTAATAACTACCTCGACAAATTTATTTAGTATCCCTGGTAACAGCAGGTTTATATAATATACATTGCATCTGGAAGTGCGTATAATATCTATGGTAACAGCAGGTATATATAAAATCCATTGTAACAGGAAGTGTATATAATATCAATGGTAGCGGTGAGTGTATATATTATCCATGGTAGCAGGTAGTGTATATAATATCCATGGTTGCAGGAAGTGTATATAATATCCATGGTTGCAGGAAGTGTATATAATATCCATGGTAACAGGAGTGCATATAATATCCACGCTCTCCTTACCATCGTAGATCTGTCAGTATGAACAACCATTACCACCTCGTGATCGTGCAAACAGCGTAAACATGTCACTCACTCACTCTCAGTGTGACGTATGTGTTAACATGTTACACATTATGATTTATGTGTTAGCATGTTACACAGCGTGACGTATGTGTTAACATGTCAAACAGTGTGGTGTATGTGTTAACATGTTACACATTATGATTTATGTGTAAACTTATTGAAAATTGTGATGTATGTGTTAAAATGCCTCAAAGTCTGACTTATGTGTTAACATGTTCCACAGTCTGACGTATGTGTTAACATGTTGCTCTGTGTGACGTATGTGTATATTACATACTACAGAGTGTGATGTATGTGTTAACATGTTACACAGTCTGACGTATGTGTTAACAAGGTACACACTGTTATGTATGTCTTAACATGTTACAAAGCGTTATGTAGCCTTTGTGTTAACATATACCGACATCGTCATAGGCTGAAGCCAGTGTCGATGTCGGTAGGATATTCAACCGCAGATCAATATATGCGGGGTTCAAATCCTGGGTTCGCCCGTCACCGACATCGCTTTCTTGTGAGGAAGCTGACGTTAACATTAGCTTTACCAGCTTTTACATATGCTACACGCAGTGATGTAGGTGTTTCCATATTTCATAACACTTGTGATGTTTTGTATGCGTTAAAACTATACACAATATGATGTATGTGTTAAATATTGTGACACAAGTGCTAGCACCACATCTCGTAATATTACTATCAGGGGTGACAGAAGTAGGCTTTAGGTAGGTTTTTAAAACAAAAACGCTCTCAAAATAGCCTTCCTATTGGTTTTTAATAAACCTTACGATTCGAATTTTTAAAAAAATTAGCAAGTCTTTGTCAAGCCAATAGTGCAATATTTCATTTGTCACTAATTCTTCGGTTATAGATTCAAAGATTTCAGGATTTCAAGCTTTATAAGTTGCAACTGTGGAAAAACTTTACAAAATCCATGAATCCTAAAACCCTAGAATTTTAGAACTCTAATTTTTTAGCTAACTCTCTCTCATTTATAAATTAACTCTCATTTTTTAAATCTCTCTCTCTCTCTCTCTCTCTCTCTCTCTCTTTAGTGCATTGCTAAGTGGCAGGTTCAGGGTAAATATCAAGATTCAAAGTCTGCTTTCGCGCTCCATAGGAGCACTCCTTTATTAACTAACTCTTATTATTTTTGTAAAACAAACTCTCAATTATAAATTACCTTATTCTAATTGATAAAATAACTGATTCTAATTTATAAACCTAGGACACCTTTAGTGTCGTTGAAGTTAGTGTCAGATGGTTTGGTGCAGTTTGCTACTCTGGCCTAGAACCGTTAATTAAATAACTTGGGTTGCTGAATAATAGAAGATCTTACCTACAGAGTTTAACTCTTTATTCCCCTAAAGACAAAACCACTCAGTGGAAAGTGTTTTAACTGAAGCTGAGTTACCAACACCTCGAGTGAGGAAAACCTGACTGAAAACTCACAGCTCTGGCAACACTGCATGAGCCAGTGTCTGGGTTTACTATAACTAGACGAGATAGAAGATTTCGCCTGGTCTTATATGTTCATTATTTTTGCACCTTCTTTTTGCTCGCCGGCTTGATTTTGACTCAATAGTGCTCGATGTTGTCATTGATTACTGCAGCTCTCTAATTGTAATTATTATTCAGTAATAACAGTATCGCTTGCCATATATTGAGATAGTAATAATAACAACAACAACAATTAGAGTGCTACAGTCATCAATGACAACATCGAGCACTATTGAGACAAAATCAAGCCGGCGAGCAAAAAAAGAAGGTTCAAAAACGGTGCAAATTCCAAAATCCAGAAATTCAGTCCAAAGTAGTGGCATTAGGTTTAGAAGATTTATTACCAGCAATTGCAGTATAAATTCTTAACCCTATGACCGAATCTTAATGATGAAATAACAATTCCCTGCTACCGTCATTCATGACAACATTTAAATTCAGATATTATCTCTAAGCTCAACGACTTTTCCGAAATCAGAATACACATCAGCGACTAGTTGGTCTAGGATTTTAATGTCGCATTGATGATGGTCGAGACGCCCAACCGATGCGCTACACGCTTTGGTTAAATTCAGCGCATGCCTTGCTATGCCTCTTGTATTAACGAGAGTCTGGCAGCGGGACAGAAAAGTTAATCCCGTATGATTGATTGATTGTTTTAAAGTGACGTCACATAATCTTCTCGTGACGTAGACATTTCTTGAGTTGATCTGCAGGAAATTATATCGTCATCAATCAATGCGTTCTGTCATAGACACTCACTCGTCGTTATGTCTGTGACAAAGTGAAATCTGAAGAGAAGAGAACTTGGTTTTCTCTGCCTCTTGCTTTCATTAAAATTTTCTAGTTTAGATTGTTTAGTCTAAAGTTGCTTTTATTTATTATTTCTATAATTATATTTTATATATGCACACATGTACACATACATATACACATACATACACATGTACACACAAACATGTACACATACACATGTGGAGCCTACACTTACACATGTACAAATAATCAACCTAACAAATTCATGCTCTACGGTACGCTAATATACAGCAAATACTGAAATAGATCTATAAAATCTGCACTTCTCTATCTCACTTTCTCTCTCCCTCTCCCTCTCCCCTCTCTCTCTCTCTCTCTCTGTCTCTCTCTCTCTCTCTGTCTGTCTGTCTCTCTCTCTCTCTCTCTCTCTCTCTCTCTCTGTCATGTGGCAAGTACGAGGTACGTATTGTTTTCACATGCTGTTTTTCACGCTTCACAAGGAGCACTCCATCGAGAACTAGCTAATCACTGGCTTTACTACAGTTTTTTTAACATCAATAGAATAGTAATAGATTGCTAGGTCTATCTCTGAGACCATCTTGAGATGTGGGGTGGGTAACACTTGACCACTTTGAGATGTGAGATGGGTAACGACGGTGTGTGGATGGGTGTCACTGAGATATGAGGGTGTACTAAGGCTCTGTAAGGAAGTGTGGGGTTGTTTCTAGGGGTGTGGGGTGAGGTGGGGTTTACTAGGGCTCTGTAAGGAAGTGTGGGGTTGTTTCTAGGGATGTGGGGTGAGGTGGGGTATA
Source organism: Enchytraeus crypticus (assembly GCA_905160935.1). Lineage (NCBI taxonomy): Eukaryota > Metazoa > Annelida > Clitellata > Enchytraeida > Enchytraeidae > Enchytraeus > Enchytraeus crypticus. Next base: position 2,472,700 of record CAJHZI010000528.1, read on the forward strand.
CTAGGGCTATGTAAGGAAGTGTGGGGTTGTTGCTAGGGGTGTGGTGGGATGTGGGTATACGTGGAGAGGATGAGGGTTGAGACAGTATCTGGTTTGATTGCCTCGCTCACTGTTGTCACTGACGAGTTATCGCTTGTTACATCTGAGGCGAAGAATTGTCGATAGCAGGAAATAGCGCAGTGTAGTGCAGGGTGGAGAGATAGGGAGAGAAAGGAAGAGCGAGAGAGAGTGAGGGAGAGAGAGAGAGAGAGAGAGAAAGTAAGAGAGTGAGAGAGGTAGAGAGAGAGTGAGATAGAGAGAGAGCGAGAAAGATTAAGACAGAGAGAGAGAGAGAGAGAGAGAGATGAGAGAGATGAGAGATGAGAGAGAGAGATGAGAGAGATGAGAGATGAGAGAGAGATAAGTGAGAGATGTAGGGAGAGATGAAGTTGAATAATTGTGTAGACTTGAAAAGTTCATCCTATACTTTTACACCTCATTACGCTACACTTCACGTTACTAGCGTGGTATTGTGATCATATACATCACATGTGACGTATGTGTTCACATGCGAAGATATACGCCAAATGTGAACACACTCAACATGTGAACATACACATCACATGTGAACATACATATCACATGTGAACACATTCAACATGTGAACATACACATCACATGTGAACAAACATATCACATGTGAACACACTCAACATGTGAACATACACATCACATTTGAACACACTCAACATGTGAACATACACATCATATGTGAACACACTCAACATGTGAACATACACATCACATGTGAACACACTCAACGTGTGAACACACTCAACATGTGAACATACACATCATATGTGAACATACACATCACATGTGGACACACTCAACATGTGAACACACTTGACAAGTGAACATACACATCACATGTGAACATACACATCACATGTGAACACACTCAACATGTGAACACACTTAACAAGTGAACACAGGCTATTAGTTGGATAGATTAAAAGGATGTTCTAAGGGAGATTTGGAATAGGATTTGAGTTCAGGGTAGGGTGGATTGAGGGGTGTTGAAATAAACATATGGGCAAGAGAGGGTGGCTTGAGCGAAAACAGTGATAGAAACAGAGAACGAAAGTAAAAATTTCTCTGTGAAATTTTATTTGTAGAAATTTATGTCTTTGAATAACAAAGTGTCAAGCAGTATTAATCATTATTGAATATTAAGTCACATATTCGTTACACATTCGTTACATTCTGCTGGAATAAAACGAGACTTTCTGCATGGCTTGTAGACACATGTTTAATTTACAGCTCAGACACAAAGTTTCATCGACATTAGACGAATGTGAATTGTTAAAGGAAGCCCGTGTTAGAGGAAGCCCTCGTGCTCTATGGCTAAGATTGATGATCTAATGAATTGGTCAGTTTTTTCCAGTGACTGGTCATTGGCATTCCTTTATTGACCACTGCCTCATTCTGTCACATCTGCGCCACTTCCAAGAACCGCAGTTGTGAATAGAAGAGTTATGTGTTAACATGTGAACAGATGTGAATACAAGAGTTATGTGTTAACATGTGAACAGATGTGAATACAAGAGTTATGTGTTAACATGTGAACAGATGTGAATACAAGAGTTATGTGTTAACATGTGAACAGATGTTAATACAAGAGTTGTGTTATGTGTTAACATGTGAATAAATGTGAATAGAAGAGTTAAGTGTTAACATGTGAACAGCTATGAATATAAGAGTTATGTGTTAACATGTGAATAGATGTTAATAGGAGTTATGTATTAACATGTGAACAGATGTGAATACAAGAGTTCTGTGTTAACATGTGAACCGATGTGAATACAAGAGTTATGTGCTAACTTGTGAACAACTGTAAATACAAGAGTTATGTGTTAACATGTGAACAGATGTGAATACAAGAGTTATGTGTTAACATGTGAACAGATGTTAAGACAAGAGTTGTGTTATGTGTTAACATGTGAATAAATGTGAATAGAAGAGTTAAGTGTTAACATGTGAACAGCTATGAATATAAGAGTTATGTGTTAACATGTGAATAGATGTTAATAGGAGTTATGTATTAACATGTGAACCGATGTGAATACAAGAGTTCTGTGTTAACATGTGAACCGATGTGAATACAAGAGTTATGTGCTAACTTGTGAACAACTGTAAATACAAGAGTTATGTGTTAACATGTGAACAGATGTGAGTGCAAGAGTTATGTGTAAACACATTAAACAAAGTGTGATTTTATTTTACTTGTAAATGTATCCTATCGCTAAATCTAATAACAGAAAAGGATTTTCAGCTTGGTTATAACGTATCGACCTTCTAGTAAACTATGCTATCCATCTCTTGTCAGTTCTGGCTTATAACAGAAGGAGATGGGAGATTTTTCTATAACGCAATATCCCATCAATTAAGTTTTCAGCCAACTACATGAAATTCTTGAAGTATTGAACGAGTAAAATTAACGCTTCGTGTGTGAATTTTGCTGAATATACTCTCGCACATTAGTAGCAAAGATAAAAGTTGCATAATTCATTGTCCTTTGCGAAAATAAAAAATCGGTTAATTGTCTAACCCGAGGCTTCTGGGTAGATGCTACTCGAGCGTGCATGATACGTGTTTGGTCATTTAGCTGACATGGCATTGCTGTTGTAGTCTGAAATAAAGGCTGGACTATTTTTAGTGCTTGGAAGAAGAAGTAGCAAGTGAAAATGGGAGAGAAGTAAATCATGATTGGGGCGACATTAAACAATGAATAAAATATTTATCGCCGCAGACTCTGCCTTTACTCAGTTCCGCTCTTTACAGAATCACATCCACTGCCGCCATCTTTTGTGTGTTTTGTGTTTTTTTCTTTTCACAACGCGTGGGCTTTGTGTATGTAAAGAAGCTAAAAGGCTAATATTGACGTTAGTTTCCTCACTCGAAAGCGATGTCAGTGACGTGCGAGCCCAGGATTTGAACCTCGCACATACTGATCCGCGGTCGAATACCTTACTGGCATCGTCACTGGCTCCAGCCAGAATTACAACTTTTTGTATATCTTGTGTGCTTGTCAAATGCGTTGTGTATGTGATGTGTGCTTATCATACGCTTGCCAGTTTATATTTCGTTACTGTCACGTAAAATAGGAATAGAGTGAGTGAGATCTGATACATCGCAAAAAGACGAGACCATAGTCTCCTCTATTCTGGTATGCAGATTCTGAAGAAAGCAAAGAAATATCACTTGGTCCTCTTGTATTCCTCTTGATATCTGTGGAGCTATAGCCTACCCCATATGTGTATTTCCATTGGAGACAGTCAATAGGAACGAAGCGAGGTGATAATTGATTAATTGATTGATCTATCAATTGATTGATTGATTGATTTATCGATTGATTTATTGATTGATTGACTGACTGATTTATTGATTGATTGACTGATTGATTGATTAAACGATAAATTGATTGATTGATTGTTATATTGCACTGCACTTGCTCTTATTGATCAGTGCTAAACTATTTTATGCAACAAAGCTTGATTGCGCAATTTACGTCAGATTCCATACTTTGAGTCTAGATAAAAATTAATTTAATGAATATTTAAAACAGTGGATGTAGCCGTCATACGCTGTGTTACGTGATAACGTTGGTTGTTGTAGATTGTACTTGTTTAAAACACTACGGTGTAAATAATATATGAACTCAGACCTTGCAGTGGACCTACTACAGCGTGGTCGTCTTGGTGAATGTGATACAGTGTGGCATAGATATAACATGACAGCTGAGTCACGAGAAACTGGGTACATTATTAAAATAAAAATAGAATAAAAGAATTTAATTTGAGCGAAATTAAGCCTCAGCCAAGGCCTACTGTAACAATAGACGATTTGTTGGCTTTTAATCATGATTCTGATTGCCTTAACTTAATTATATTAACTTAGTCAGTGAAGACTTTGAAACGTTATAGGCTAGTTCACTTCGTGATTATGTCTCCGGGCATAGAAAGCGATAGTTCAGGGTATGATTGTCTTTCGTTGGATCTTTCTGTTCAACCTCAGAGAACGCTTTATTGAGTTAGAGCTGCTAGGTGTCTGTGACAACCTTTGAGTCGTAATACTCTGGATAGCCTATCAGTGTAGGTATTCATATTAGAAGTCCTCTGTCGTTATATACTAAAGGTTGGGTGTTAGAAGGTTATTCCGTAGGGTGTTGGAAGGGTTATTCTTAAATCCACATTGGCTGACAATAGTGCAAAAGCAAATATATAGCATCAATCAATCTTATCAAAGAGAACGATTACTAATAACCATGGAGAGGAAGTGTGAACTAATGAAGACAACAAAAATGCAATTAAAGAAGGAAGCATTTTGCAACTACATGCAGTAGTGAAGTGCATAACCATAGGATCAACACCAAACTCCGGCTTCTTGGCCAGTCTAAATTCTTTATTGTGAATTATTTATCCCTTTTATTCTTTTTAGTTATTTCATTTTTATTTTTTTATTAAATCTCTTGTCTGTTGTGACTTGTGACCACTAATTATTTCTCATCGCAAGGGTGTTTCGATTGTGCTGACTTCCGCAACACTTCGCGGTGATATGGTGTTAATTCATCGTTTGATATCTGTACTACCTGTTGTACATTGAAGCCCCTCGTCCATCAGTCTTGCCTTCATCTTCTGAAAACGTTACGTAAAAAGCTGATGAAGTTAATGTTAACGTCAGTTTACTCACTCGAAAGCGATGTCAGTGACGGGCGAGCCCAAGATTTGAACCCCGTACGTACTAATCCACGGTCGAGTATCTTCGATTAATTCTACTATATATCCAACGTATGTTCCTTCTTCAGATCTTCTACCACTTCCGCTATCCCGTCTGCCAAAAATTGCGCAGGATTTTCCAGTTAAATTCTTGATGGAAGTCTGGATATTGACATTGAGCAGCACCGGAGGGTTGAGTATGGTTGCTGGTGAGGTGTGGAATGCAGCGAATATAACATCCATGCCGCCAGCAATCAAATTGTTGCTTCTTTATTCTTCTCACACAGTCTGAGAGGCGAGATGGTCTAAATTAAATTTCTCCTCAACTATCTCATAGCTCTGCTTCCTCTCTGATCATTCCACGGCCTGGGTTTCCTCTTATTGTCACCCTCGTGTTTCATCTCTAATTCTATTCCTTTCTTCTCTCAATCAACTCTTTTCTCTCTTCGATTTCATTTCCTACCTTTTATTTGATTTCTCATCGTTATCATCATCAAGCCAGAATTTGCAAGTATATTTTTAGTTTGTTAGTTTGTTGTTCCTTTATCATTTCTTTGACTTAAAATTGATTTAAATTTGTTCGGCGATAGAATGCAAATTGTAAACATATACTTTTCCTGGAGGAATCCTTGTAGTAAAAAAGTAGACGTTGAATTACTTTTAGAGGCGTTATTCATTTCCTTAGCTCAACCATTGTACTACACATTTAATTTTTATGAAATGAAAGATTAAGTAAGTAGGCTCCTGTAAAGATATTTCTTCCCAGTGCTGAATAAATTAAAAGGATCTTTGAGGCCCCCGCTTGGCATGCTATGTTTCTGCAAAACACTGGGTCGTCTAGGGTTAAGCAAATTAGTCGAGACTTAATTCTACTTTGTAATGAATACTTAACATTACTATTATAATGTAGACTATAGACTACAACTACGTCTATTTATGTAACTACATTATCTCTCAATATCGCTACTATTGCAATGAGGACTATAAACTACAACTACCTTTATCAGTGTACCTACTTTTTACCATATATTGCTATTATATGATAGTGAGGACTATAAACTATCACTGCCACTATCTCTATTCGTCTCTCCATCGCCACGGATGCGGACTCTCCGCTGTTTGTTTTATGGATTGAAGTGATTTCCTGAGAGGCGTTACGGACTTGAGTCTAATTAAATTGATGAAGAAAGGAAAGCGATCAGCCGTTATGTTTTATACGTGGAACCCCTAGCTCATCCAACCTATCTGCTGATATAGGCCTACGTTAGAACTAGATAAAACTTATCAACTATTAAATGGTTTTAAATATATCTATATGCAATTATATCGACTTTTATAATGTAGATAAATTTAAATGTAAATGTAATTTGTATTTAGCCTATAAATTATTATTGAACTCTTTCTGTAAAGTAGTCTAGAAGACCGATTTCGACCATGACACTGCTATATAAGTTTTCATTGTTAATAATAATAATAATGAACTAGATAAACCTTATCTTCAAAAATATGAACTTGATAAACTATCTGCTCATTATTTTTGGCGTTTTGCTAATTTAAACATTTTACTTTTTATTGCTACCAGATGAGATAGGAGAGAGAACTGTGTTTATTAATTTGTATCATAAATCAACACACAAATGTAAGTTGTAATATGCGCTGTAATAATAAAATTATGCAAATATTTAATTAACTTTCTGAAGTGATTACATACCGTATATCGAAAGGTTCTAATATGGTTTAAATTATACAATATGTCGATTTGGGGTTTTCTTATGAATTATTATTGATTGAAATAAAAAACTAAGCAACTGGTCTTAAGATTGGTTTAGGACTATTTTTATATTAATTAGAGTAAGACTTTCGTTTAAGTACACCGCTATTCATTGCTACTTATTTACAAAAATTAAATTAATGTAGCAATTTAAAAAGAATTTAAAAAAAGCAACTGGGCTTATTTTTTCATCATATTAGGCCTATATATAACACTTAATTGAAGTTATCAAAATAGACCTTTTTTGTCTCAATAAAACCAATTTTTACGTAGTCTGTTGAATGCTGGTATGATATAACTATATTTCTGTATAGCTATGCTTATAATTAACTTTCAAAAATATTATACATAGAAATTTATCGATATAAGCTGTACCTAAAGCTATTGACAAGTAAAATCTATTAGAAATCCTGCAGCGTAGAGGAAGTGCTACCAGGTCCCCGCTGAGATACGGAAGCTTTCTGCTCTAGCAACAACTTTAATTCTCATTTCAGTTTGAAAGACTTTCATAATAATAAAACGGAGAAGTTATTAATTTTACAATTTAATTTTTTTAAAGAAGGCGTTCTTCTACGTAAAATAATGATTGTCACTGTTTTCAATTATCTTCCAAGTTCCAAGCAAACGTTAAATATATTTTAGTAGATGTTGGAAGTTTGTGTCACTATGCGTGGGATCAGTGAGTTCCTATTGAATTTGCTCTTGCATAGGCTAGCTAAAAAGTGCGCTTGTTGTTTATTTAATTAAATTAAGGTTTTAATATAAATGATTCAATCATTTCACAATGCAGTTAGAAAAATTTCAAACAATACAGCAATTCATATGGAATGAAAAACGACACAAAGGTTCGAAGACTCTGACGTGTGCCCAATATAAAAGAGTAAAATAATAAAAGAATTAAGTATCATGACCGTATCATAGAATAGCATTTACAACATAGGCTTACCATCACATTATTTGTATATAATAAAATATATGTTTATATATGATTGAGGCAGTACGCTGACAGAATTTATGCCGTAGACCCGCACTATAGAGAAAGGAATAGGTAGTTAATATTCATCGTCCTCTTAACTAGTACCCTTTTAAAACGAACCTAGTCTTAATCTGGATCAAGTAGAATTAAAACGTGCAAGAGTTAAGAGAAGGATGAAAATTAACTACATATATATCCAATCAGTAAATTTACAATTTCGAAATTTAGCTATTTTTATTTGCCTCAATTCTGGCCCAATAAACATGTATTGAGCATTTGTATCGTTGTTAAATGAGCGAAACCATTAACTGATAGGAACTATTATCTGATAGAAACTATTATCTGAGAGGAACTATTATCTGTTAGGAACTATTATCTGATAGAAACTATTAGCTGAGAGGAATTATTATCTGATAGGAACTATTATCTGCTAGGAACTATTAGCTGATAGAAACTAGTAACTGATTGAAACTAGTATCTGATAGAATTAGTAACTAATAACTGATAGATACTAATCTAAATTGTTAGTTGTAATCTTTATCTTGGAATGTATCTCTTCCTCACTTTTCTCAACGACTGCTTCACTTAGTTAAAGTGCTGACCGCTGACTGTTTGACTGCGCTATTGTTAAGTGCTCAACTAATTAGCACTTGCAACGGTTCAGTTGTGTGAATAAACAAACACAAATCTCCTTCCATTTACTCGTCACTCGCTCATTTGATCTCTGGACCCACCGGCCAGACATCTCTTTCTCTCTTGTCTGTTCTATCTTGTCCTCACTTCTCTTAATTCATCTCTCAGTCGTCTCTTTCTCTCTTCTTTGTTCTCTCTTCTCCTCACATCCCTTAATTCACCTCTCAGATATCTTTTTCTCTCACCTTTGTTCTATCTTGTCCTCACTTCTCTTAAATCTCCTCTCAGACTTCTGGCTGGTAGAAAACAGGGAGCCTTTGGAGAAAGTTCATTCCTGAATTCGGAAAGTAATATTCTTGAATGAGATTTTGAAGCAAGAATTAATATGAGACAGTTAACGTCATTTTTTATTCAAATCTAGTTTAATTTATACACAGGCCTACATATCTGATCAAGTGATGCCATGAATACATGTATACAACATGTATCAGATGTTACTGCAGCGTAATGCAATGATAATCGTACAATGTTTTTGCAATCTCGTATATGTTTATAAGTTGTAATTTAAATTAACAAGCGAAAGTTTATTTTATATGGATCATAATTTTTATTCTACACTTTATTATTTTTCAACACACATTTCGGGGTGATGATGGGGTAGGGTAGCAGGGTTTTGAGTGTGAGGTGGGGGGTTATAAAGTTTTCTCGCCTGAGAAGATTTGTTGATTGAGTGCATTAGCTCTACCAGCACCTGTACTTCACAAAGACTTTCCTCTTGTAAGCCGCTATAATTAAGCTCTCCATAGCTGAACAGAACCAAGTGACAGACGCTCAAATTCCTAAAACAATTACAATAGAAATAGAGTGTCATGATTGAATATGTCAATATCTAGCACTGTGATACCAAATCCGATCCAATGAGCAGGGGTTGGGGTCCAAAAACGGTGAAAATCAAAATCCGGAAATTCAGTCTGAGGAAGGGTACCAGAATGTCTTAATAGCGTAGTGGTAGCGTCATGAAGTTTTAAATGACAGATCCTGGGGTAAATTGAACCTTCGTGGGTTCCAATCCCACCAACGCAGATCTGAGAGTAACATCTGGGACATTCACTGGACTTGTTATAGGGAAAATGGTCTAAATTGCCAAACAGTGTAAACAAAATGGTATTAGAAGTGATAGATATCAACATAGTTGATCATTTCACTATAATGCGCGTTTACTTTTTTAGTGGAATGGAGGTTTACGTGTTGATCTCTTCTATCAATCAACTCGTGGCTGAATTGAACCCAAACATACTATAAAACTAGGCAATCTCAAGAAGTAGAGAATAATTTTTCTCAAATTATTTTTAAAATTTATTTATATTTTAAATAACAGTCTCTGTCGTGCTGCTTCCACGCTTGTGGAACAATGGACGAAACAACTGTAGCGATGTGAAGCGACGAGATCTGCTAAAGAGTGTAGGGAAACATTTGTAGAGAGGGGTGTAGGGAAACATTTGTAGAGAGGGGTGTAGGGAAACATTTGTGAAGGGGGAGTTGTAGGGAAACATTTGTGGGAGGGAACATCGCGTGGTTGGACGTCATCCTAACAACAGTACAACGGGATTCCATGCTCTCGCTAAATCTGAGATTATCCCCTGACATTCATTGATAAATATACCCGGGCGGTCCCATGTTAAACGTTGTTTGTTGAATGTAATCGCTAACATTTACTCACATTCCAAGCCTTTCTAGTGACCTCAGAGCAAAACCAAGATCAATCAATCTCTTTCTCTTGATCAGAGAGTACATCCACGATCAATCAATGTAGATAATGTTACTGAAATGGTTAGGTTGTTGGTGCACATGCTATTTTCATTGTTTATGTTTATTATCTCCAATCTTTCTACTATCCTATGTTGCTATGTTACTATGTTTCCTTGTTTCCGGTAGTCAGCTAGATAGAGCTCAATTGTGCTCTTTCTGAGGGTCGTTTTATTTGTATTCTGTCTCGCTGTATGCGCTTTTTGTATATTTTGATACAGCTACAAATATATGATCATGGTTCTCTCTCACAGAGTCTATTTTACGCCTCAGAATAAAATGAACTGGTAAAGAGATGAGTTTCCCGTCCCGTCCCGTCCGTTCTTTCACATCTGATGTGAGAGACATATGAAATGAGGACAATGAAACTATTGTGTATTGATATACCGCGAGAATCCAATAGTTTATTATTTATGTCTGGAGATGTTATGTGGGTAGGGATTCTAAATAGAAGATTGATTAATTGTACAGCTTGAACAGCCGAGTGGATAGCGCTCCTGCTTCATTAGCAGGAGACCATCGGCTCAAATCTCAGCCGAACGTCTCTGACAATGTGCCTAGTCGATTGAACATGGATGTATAGGCCTATATCTATAAAGCTAAAAAAGCTAATCTTAACGTCAGTTTCCTCACTCGAAAGCGATGTCAGTGACGGGCGAGCCCAATATTTGAACCCCGCACATACTGATCTACGGTCGAGTATCTTACTGACATTACCACTGACTCCAGCCTAGATATAGCACTTCTATAAAATAGAAAATACCTGCTTCTCGTATAACCGTCCCCCCGCACCTAACAGCTTTTCATGTGTCATCTAAAGTGCTGGGGAGGTTAATTGTATCTCTGCGCGAAGCTCTAAAGTGCGTCAAGTATTAACACTTGTGTAGAATAAACAAGCACTAATCTTCTTCAATTAGTCCTTCACTCTTCCTTACTTCACCCCAGTACCGCCTCTACTCAACTGAGCTATTGTTTACTATAGACTTTCCTCAGTGCAGTTAATGGAGATAGCACGTGATGATGTCTAAGTTACCTAGACTCGTTAGCTAGCGCAATTATTAATAATTAAGTAGAACTTTTAAGTAATTTAAGAGTAGACTTTAATTAATTACTGGACATTACATGAAATGTAATTTATTGCCGCCGAAATATTATTTGAAGTTGCTTAAGTGTGTTTATTCAATTGCTTTGTCTAGATAAAGCCATTTAGTTTCATGCCTGGACTGTTTTAAATTAAAGCTCAGTCTTAAATTACTTTAAAGTTCTTCTGAATTATTAATAATTGCGCTACTTAATTATAATATTTATGCTCAGATTTGTCTGACTCTTAGTTCGGATGGTGCTGCGTGTAGAAGCTTCTGCCTGATAGATTATCTCTCTCTCTCTCTCTCTTAGTGCACAGCCTACTGGCAGGTCCATGGAATATAACGCCTCCACTCTTCTCTGTCATCCGTTTTCTCTTCATGTCTACACGCGAGTGGATCTTTAAATCATCTAACATGATATACCATTATTCTTGGGATATTCTGCTTATGACGAGGTGGGCCCCTTATGCCTTCCGCAACTTCGATTAACATTTACAGGGGCGTCATTCCCTGATAAAACAATTCTGTTGACCCATAGATAGATAGATAATGTGAAGTAAATGATCTGAATATACCTTAGTTATAAGTGCTTTAAGAAGAAATGCTTAATTCTCAGTACTCTTCGCTATAGTTCAGGCAGGAAGGTTTGCTTCAGAAACTGCAAGGCGTTTAGACAATGTGGCGTGATTTTATCAGAATCGACGAAAATCCGAGAATTCTGCAAAAGTTAAGCTGTATCAAAAGAGCAGAAACTCAAGAAGGCAATGAGAAAATACCTTAGTACCTCTATTTGTTCCACTCGCCTCTGCGGTTAGATCATCCTGTTTTCTTGTATAAAATGCTCCTTACAGAGCGTGAGAGCAATATTGGTAGGAATATGTGTCTAGGAATTCAGTTTGATGGGTCAAGAGAGAGGCCAAGTTCACTAAGGGTTATTGATATTCTTTTCGAGTGTCTTGCTGTCTCATCACTCATGGTGCTTATGGGCTGATATAGTTATGCTAAAATTGGAGTTTATGTATTTTGGTAGAACTTACATTGAAGTCTTAGTTCCATTTAAATTTATCATTTGATGTTCTCATATAAAATAGATCAGAGGCGACAGATGAGCAGAGAGAGCTTAAGATCCTGATTCCAGTCAGGTGAGTAGAGAGAGCATAAGATCCTGATTCCAATCAGATGAGTAGAGAGAGCATAAGATCCTGATTCCAATCAGATGAGTAGAGAGAGCATAAGATCCTGATTCCAGACAAATGAGTAGAGAGAGCATAGGATCCTGATTGCAGTCAGGGAGTAGAGAGAGCATAGGATCCTGATTCCAATCAGATGAGTAAAGAGAGCATAAGATCCTGATTCCAGTCAAATGAGTAGAGAGAGCATAGGATCCTGATTGCAGTCAGGTGAGTAGAGAGAGCATAGGATCCTGATTCTTGTCAGATGAGTAGAGAGAGCATAAGACCCCTGACTCCAGTCAGGTGAGTAGAGAGAGCATAGGATCCTGATTCCAGTCTGATGAGTAGAGAGAGCATAAGATCCTGATTCCAGTCAAATGAGTAGAGAGAGCATAAGATCCTGATTCCAGTCAGCAGCATCAGTTTCTTTCATGCTAGTCCCAAGAGACGACGTACAGAAAAAAGCTTTCAGTTCCCAACCGCTCCCTCATTACTCCCTCATCACACCCAACTGCTTTCATCTAGACCCCAAACCCTGGGTGCTTCCTAGAGGTGCTGCTAGGGTGTGGACTTACCGTTATGGATCAGAGAACCTCGAGATTTGACCATTAAGGAACTGCACGTGTCTTTAAAGAGGCGACCAATAAGACATAGTTTACGTGGCGGGTATCATGTGATGCAATAAGTGGCATATCATGTGAAACAACGTGTGACACAATATGTGACTATACTTATGTGTGACATAGCACATGCAAGGGACACATATAATCACATGTATTACATGATGCTGCACATATACTATGTGACACAGCACATATATTATGTGACAACACATATATTATGTAACACGTTACACACTGTGCGACACAATGTGTCACACAATATGCTACATACCTTTATTATGTGCTTCATTCACCTGTGCCACACATTATGTGCTTCATTCACCTGTGCCACACATTATGTGCTTCATTCACCTGTGCCACACATTATGTGCTTCATTCACATGTGCCACACATTATGTGCTTCATTCACATGTGCCACACATTATGTGCTTCATTCACATGTGCCACACATTATGTGCTTCATTCACCTGTGCCACACATTTGATGTGCAGTATAACACAACACATGATTTATCTTCTATAACTAAATTCATGCTCCCTTTGTTATGTTAACTATCAACCCACAACGTGCTGCTTACAATGCAGCTAACAACTCCTCCTCTATCTCTACAACAGTGGCAAAAGTAAACACGCATTATAGTGAATAATCAACTATGTTGATATCTATCAATTTTAAAACCACATGTTTAAATCGTTAGGCAATTTAGACCATTTTCCGTATAACCAGTCCAGTGAATGTTCGAGATTTTACTGTCAGATCAGCGCGGCTGGGATTCGAACCCGAGAGGGTTCAATTCACCTCAGGATTAGTCATATAAAACTTCATGACGTTACCCCTACGCTATTTAGACATTCTGAATGACCTACTTATACTGAGCAGAGTCATCGATATCATCGTAGACTCAGAGTTAGACTGGAGGAACGGTAGTGAGGCAGTTCTTAAGACCTTTGTCTCGCTGTGAAGTGATAAATAATGCACATGTATTGTGCTCGGGTGGCGCAGTGCTGTAGATCGATGTTAGTTTAGCTAGGACGTGCTCGCCAACACACTGCGCATTGTTTTACAAATACTGGACGACTAATTGTAGGCGGGGGAGGGCGGACCCGGCGCCCCCGATGAATAGTAATAATAACAATAAAGGTTTAACGCTGGTTTTCTCATACAAGGATGATGTCAGGGACGTCCCCCATCACATGTCACTACAAATCGATTCACCCCAAACGATCTGAAAAACTGGTGATGAGAAAGAAATGAGTTCTTGTTTCGTTGTATTGAACTGTTAGTTGAATAAGAAAAAACTGAAGAAAGAAGAAGAAGAAGAAGTTAGGCCTAACTATTTAATAGTATATATTTCAATACACAAACTGAATTGTAATGGTATACGTTAACTGTTAGCGTAGCTTAGTTAAGACTTACTAAGATGTGCAGTTGGTCATTATTTAACGGTTAAACAACTGTTATTTTAGCTTTGTAAGACTTACCGACATCACCATTGGCTGCAGACAGAGGCGAAGTTGGTAAGACACTCGACCGCGGATCAGTATGTGTGGGGTTCAAATCCTGGGCTTGGCAGTCGCTGACATCTCCTTCTAGTGAGGAAACTGACGTTATCCACAGCTTAGCTTTTTTACTTGCTTAGGTGTTAGTTGGTCATTATCTAACGGTTAAGTAACTGTTTTCTCCATTACGGTTAAGTAGCCTCTTTTTCCTTCCATTCTTAAACAAAGATACAGAGGCAGGCCGAGATTAGGTGTGTTAGACGATTTAAAGACCCACTCATCTGTATGCTATATCCCTCTATATCCCACTATAGCCCTCTATATCCCACTATATTCCTCTAAATATTTTTATATCCCTCTATATGCCTCTATATCCGTATTAAATTTAAATGGTTTAACAAACTTGATTCTGTGATTTATGTTTCGAATCTAAGCTCGTCCTAGGAATTGGGACCCCTGACTTGGGTTCCCTAAAGCCAGGTTGCTATAATGGAATCTAATGAATCTTCCATCTAATTTAATATCTAATAATATAATCTAATCTAATCTGATATCTAATATAATGATCTAATGTAATATCTAAAAATCTAATATCTAATTTCTAAAAAAATAATTTAATCTAATATCTAATAATTATAATCTAATCTAATATCTAATATTATAATCTATTCTAATATCTAATATAATGATCAAATAGAAGACTTCTAGGTTTAGACAACTAGCAGTTTATATGCTGAAACAAAGAGACAGACGTTACCCCCTTGTTGTTGTGATGATATCACCTCAATGTAGAAACTACAGGACTAAAGATGTTTCACTATTGTTCCACTGTCTATTCCTTACATCCTCTATCGACCTGGCTGTTTGTCTCTTTCTCTTTCTCTCTCTCTCTCTCCCTTCTCTCTCTCTCGCTCTCCTACTGTGTCTGTCTGTTTGTACCTCTCTCTCTCCATTTCTCTTTCTTTCTTTCTTTCTTTCTTTCTTTCTATCTCTCTCAGTCACTGTGTTTCTCTTTTTGTATCTCTTTTCTCTCTCTCGACGTTTTCTTGTCGTCTCTTATTTTTTACTTTGAATAAAGATTCTTCTTTTTATTGTTTTAAAATCAAAATTGGACCGAATTATATGTCTGATTGTCTTCCCGTTTATCTGTTTGTTTGTCTGCTTGTTTATCAGTTTGTTTATCAGTTTGTTTATAATTTTTTATCAGTTTGTTTATCAGTTTGTTTATCTGTTTGCTTGTCTGCTTGTTTGTCTGTTTGTTTGAAGTCATACATGTATGTTTTTGAGGTGAAAATATCTCACAAGCACAGATCATACGTGACAGCCATTCTGTGTTTTAAAATCATTAATCTAAGAAATAAATTATAATACATTTGAAGCTGAATCATAACGTCGACTTTCTAGTTAGTTTTCTACTTTCTGTTCACTTTAATACATTCACGCTATAATAACTTCGTCATCTATTGTAGAAGATTTCATTTATTTCATGAAGAAAATTGTCTTTATTTCCTGTAATCTGTTTATTCGGGTCTCTCTGGGAAGTAATTCTTCACGACAATTGCTGCTCTTGGACATTTTCTGACACTTATTGCAGATAAAGGTTCCTGGGTTAGGGAAGATCTATCAGCTATTTCTATCCTCTTCTTGTCCTGGAAGTATTGAGAATAAACCTATCGAGAGCTGCATGTGTTCTACTGAATCCGACTTTTTGGATACTTTCGTAAACAAGAAGCGCATAAACGTATAACAAGACTAGCATTAAAGTAATTCAAAATAATTAACAATTATTAATTAAAATAATGGTAACTGAAGCAGATGCGGTTGGGATGTGTGTAACTATAAAGAGAAATAAAATAAATAAATAGATAAATAAGCACAGACCAATGAATAAATCAAAATCAATAGAAAATAATCTCAGACTTTGTAACTTCAAATTTTTCCTTGAATAAATGTTGACACTGTTGAGAGATAGGGTTAAACCAGTCGAGAGTTGCAAGTGTTCTACAGGAGCCGACTCATGCATGGTTACTTCCATAAACTAGAAAAGCATATAAGTAATGCAATACGAGCATTAAAATTAACACAAAATAACGTAAATGTCGAAGTCAACGAAAAACCATCTCAGACTCTGAAAATTCAAATGTTTCTTTGAACAAATGCACCGTTGACTGTATTGTGTAAAAATTGTTAAAATTATAAAATACTTCACAGTTTATAAAATATTGTCAAACATTCAAGACAACAATATGTTGTCTCCACGCGTAATTCTAACAAATATTTATTTGTACAAAATAGTAAAAATAAAAGCTGTGCGAAATTAAAAATTGAGGCATGTTACTGGTATTATTATTATTTTACCGATGTTATTACAGCTGATAAAATTACTGATATTATTACAGCTGATATCATATTACAGCTGATATTACAGCTGATATTATTACAGCTGATATTAGTACTGATGTTATTACAGCGGATATTATTACTGGTAATATTACAGCCTATATTACTACTAGTAATATTACAGCTGATATTAACGGTGGCATACTGGAGTGTATTTACAATTTCACTTGACATTCCAGCATTTTCTGCGCCATTTTGGTTCTTTTGGTTTGAGAGGGTAGCATAGTTTAGAATGTCTCGTTGGCTTCAAATGCGAGATATTCCAAGTTTACAATGATTGAGAATCGCCTTCAGTTGTCTGCGTGATAAATTTATGAATTTATTCCGCTGCTCATTGAAGCAAAGAATGCAATGCAAGACTCTTCTCTCTACCAAATATATCTATATAGTCCCGATCTCTATATCTCTATATATATTTCCATATCTCTATTTAAATCTCTCTATATCTCTCTGTATCTCTTTATATATCTCTTTCTATATATATATATATATATATATATATATATATACATGTGTATACATGTATATACATGTATATATATATATATATATATATATACATGTATATATATATATATACATGTATATATATATATATATATATATATATATATATAGAAAGAGATATATAAAGAGATACAGAGAGATATAGAGAGATTTAAATAGAGATATGGAAAGATATATAGAGATATAGAGATCGGGACTATATAGATATATTTGGTAGAGAGAAGAGTCTTGCATTGCATTCTTTGCTTCAATGAGCAGCGGAATAAATTCATAAATTTATCACGCAGACAACTGAAGGCGATTCTCAATCATTGTAAACTTGGAATATCTCGCATTTGAAGCCAACGAGACATTCTAAACTATGCTACCCTCTCAAACCAAAAGAACCAAAATGGCGCAGAAAATGCTGGAATGTCAAGTGAAATTGTAAATACACTCCAGTATGCCACCGTTAATATCAGCTGTAATATTACTAGTAGTAATATAGGCTGTAATATTACCAGTAATAATATCCGCTGTAATAACATCAGTACTAATATCAGCTGTAATAATATCAGCTGTAATATCAGCTGTAATATGATATCAGCTGTAATAATATCAGTAATTTTATCAGCTGTAATAACATCGGTAAAATAATAATAATACCAGTAACATGCCTCAATTTTTAATTTCGCACAGCTTTTATTTTTACTATTTTGTACAAATAAATATTTGTTAGAATTACGCGTGGAGACAACATATTGTTGTCTTGAATGTTTGACAATATTTTATAAACTGTGAAGTATTTTATAATTTTAACAATTTTTACACAATACAGTCAACGGTGCATTTGTTCAAAGAAACATTTGAATTTTCAGAGTCTGAGATGGTTTTTCGTTGACTTCGACATTTACGTTATTTTGTGTTAATTTTAATGCTCGTATTGCATTACTTATATGCTTTTCTAGTTTATGGAAGTAACCATGCATGAGTCGGCTCCTGTAGAACACTTGCAACTCTCGACTGGTTTAACCCTATCTCTCAACAGTGTCAACATTTATTCAAGGAAAAATTTGAAGTTACAAAGTCTGAGATTATTTTCTATTGATTTTGATTTATTCATTGGTCTGTGCTTATTTATCTATTTATTTATTTTATTTCTCTTTATAGTTACACACATCCCAACCGCATCTGCTTCAGTTACCATTATTTTAATTAATAATTGTTAATTATTTTGAATTACTTTAATGCTAGTCTTGTTATACGTTTATGCGCTTCTTGTTTACGAAAGTATCCAAAAAGTCGGATTCAGTAGAACACATGCAGCTCTCGATAGGTTTATTCTCAATACTTCCAGGACAAGAAGAGGATAGAAATAGCTGATAGATCTTCCCTAACCCAGGAACCTTTATCTGCAATAAGTGTCAGAAAATGTCCAAGAGCAGCAATTGTCGTGAAGAATTACTTCCCAGAGAGACCCGAATAAACAGATTACAGGAAATAAAGACAATTTTCTTCATGAAATAAATGAAATCTTCTACAATAGATGACGAAGTTATTATAGCGTGAATGTATTAAAGTGAACAGAAAGTAG